>BLSG01000235.1:158031-173885 GCA_012862495.1 Thraustochytrium aureum | reverse complement strand
GTAGCCGGGCCATTCCACTACAACATCCCGCTCACGACGTCCGTGTCCGTCGCGTACTTTGTTCGAGTTCGCGCCGTTAACGCGCGCGGCCCGGGCTCATTTAGGTCGTCCGCGCCGCGCTCGGCCGCGCCGCAGTTCCTCCTTCCGAGCGCGCCGGAATCGGCGACCCTGAGTGCTGTCAGCGGCGTGCAGCTCGAGGTGACATGGCGCCCACCCAACCCCAACCTCGCGGTGTTTGGCGGCGACGGCGGCAAGCCGATCACAGGCTACTTGGTTGAGTGGGACACCGACTTTGGGTCGCCTCCCTCCGCGCAGTTCGCGCTGGTGGACGGCTCGGAAACCTCGTACATGATCGGGGAGCGCAACATCCTCACCGGCGCGTACTCTTCGCCGCTCGTTCCTGGCGAAACGTACCAAGTCCGCGTCACGGCTAGAAACGCGGAGGGGTACGGCCCACCGCTTCCGACCACGCCGGCCAGCGCCGTGACGGCCGACACCGTGCCCCAGAGGCCTGTCGACCTTGTGGCGTCGGTGGCTTCCTCTACCGCCGTTTCACTTTCGTGGGACTTGCCCATCAGCGACGGCGGGCGCTCGCTAGAGTCGCTCGTCGTGGAGTGGGACCCAAGCACGCAGTTCGATTCGCTTCAAAGCGTTTCCGTGTCTGCAAGCTCTGCCCTTGTGGGTGGCACCGGCTCCTACAAGCTCACGTTTGGCGACGCAACATCTCAAAACTGCTTGGTCTGGGATGCCAGCCCCGCCGATTTCGCCACGTTCATCGAGACAGAGTTCGCTCCCAGCATTGTCGACGTCAGCGTCACGGCAGACGCGGCAAACTCGGGTACCGTTCATGTTGTGCATGTACAGTTCCACAACCCTGTTGCCCCAAGGCACGTGCTCGGCGTTTCGGACAACCGCGAGGGGTGCGCTGCGTTCACTGTAGCCGAGACGATCTCAACCTCTGGGACCAGCCTTGGGCGTACGGAGGTGCCCATCTTGCACGAGTCGCAAGTCTTGGCAACGCGTGCCGTGGTTGTGAATGAGGTCCAAGAGATTACCGCTACCGTTCAGGTGACCAACGAGGTCCAGAACATCACCTCTGATGTCGTTGGAGTTGACGAGGTGCAGACCATCACGACGTCAGCCGACCAGGTGGTTTCGGAAGTCCAGGTTATCTCCACGTCAACACAGGATGTCTCTGAGGTGCAGCAGATTACCGTTTCTGCCTCCGACATTGACGAGGTTCAGGCGATCTATACCTCTGCGACCCACCGGAGCGAGATCCAGCGGCTCACCATTACGGCGACTGCAGAAGACGAAATCCAAGTCATAGAACTCAGTGAGCCACGCAGGACACAGACAGTGACGGTCTCCGCCAGCGGCAACATCGATGACGTCAAGGCTGTTCAAGTCATCACGATTAGCGAGCCGCGTAAGACGCAGACCGTTATGGTGACCGCAGGCAGCGCCTTCTCTACTGTCCGAGCTGTGCAGGGGGTGAGAGTTGTTAACGCGGCTGTTGGTGCTCTAGCAGGAACCTTCACAGTGACGTTGGATAACTCGGCCCTCGACGGCTTCGGCGGGCTTCTCGAAAACACAGGTTCATGGACGTCCGCGCCTATTGATCTCAGCGACGACGGGACGGATTTTCAGGCACAGCTCCGACTTGCGCCGCACTTTGCCGAGTTCAAGGACAACCTGGCAGTTACAAGAGAAGCTAATGGGGCTGACTACATCAAGTGGACTGTGCAGTTTCCGCCCGAGTACGGCAGTGTCCCGGATCTGGCTATGACCCTCAGCTTAACTGGTGGAAGCGGAGACCCCAGTGTTTTGGCTGACTTTCGAGGCAACTATGGCGGTTTCAAACTGACGGCGCCCCTCGCTGCTGAATCAACCAGATGCATCCGCTTCGATGAGCCAGGTGCTGCCTTTGCGAGCGCGCTGACGAACGGCATTACGGACATCACCGCTGGAACTACGGTCGATCTCACACCCCACTCTGTGATGTCTTACGAGTTTGAGCTTGATTTGACTTCCACAAGCGAGAACCCGGAGGCACTAGAGCCGGTGGTTGATACGTCAGTTACGGGGTGCGACCCGTTCCTCTGCAACGGACTCGAGTGCTCGAGCGAATCGGTGACCGTCGACTCGGAGAACCTAGGTGGCAACTTCACGCTGCAGTTCGTGACCACGACAGGAAACTGCCCGCTGTGCGCGGTTTGGGCTGACCAAACCACGGCTGCAATTTCCGTCAACGCAATCGAGACAGAAGTGACGTCTGCGCTCGAAGCTCTGAGCAACGTCGGCCCTGGAGGTGTGACTGTGAACAATGCGGCAGAGTCCGGCAACGGGGAAGGCAGGGTCTTTGCCATCACGTTTTCCGGCTCAGCCGTGCGGGGCGCCGTCCCGCTACTCGTCGTTGGCGCGGGGGGCGTCACCGGAGATGCGGTGTCTGACGACATTGATGAGCAGCATATCGGCAAAACTGCCGGATTCCGCCTCCGATACGGCGCTGGCGGCGCCTCGCAAGTTTCCAGGTGCATCGCTTGGAACGCTGACGCGTCGGGCAGTTTGGTCTCGTACGAGACTATCCTGAACAACCTCGTTGACGAAGGCGGCAGCCCTCTCAACGTAGCTGTCTCGCAGGGCGTTGTAGCGGCCGGCTCGGCGACCTATACGATCGCCTTTACGTCACCAAGCTGGCCCGATGACCTCTCGCTCGTCTCGAACGGGGATGGAGTTGTTGGTGGCTTCGAGGCGTGCGAGGAGATCAAGTGCAGCGGGGCTTCCTGTGATGGCTTGGTTGCTGTCCAAACAACGAACTTGGGCGGGACCTTCCAGATTGTTGCCGACACGAATCTGTGTACTCTGTGCTCCGAAACAGGGTGGGAGTCCGATCCTGAGGCTCGCGTTACCAGCTCGCTGACGACTGCCGCAATAGACGTCACCGTACCTGGGGCGCTTCAAACCGCGCTCAACGCTCTTGCCAACATGGACGTCACCGTAACCGAGACCGACCACACCGGGACGGCAGGCGAAGGCAAAACGTGGAGTATCACCTTCAACGGGGACAAGGTGCACGGCAACATGCCAAACGAGCTCCTTACCATCACCTCCTCTAATGCCCTGACTGGCGACGAGCCGACCGTCCCATCCACTCCGACCACCGAGCAGCAAGGGAACGAAATCGACCCTGACGCTTTCTACACGCTCAAGTACAACGACACCTTGGCGTCGATGCCGATCGTTCTCGGAGAAGCTGAGACAGAGCCGATCGAGGTCCGGGCACTAAGCACAGACGTACTGGGGACTTCCGTTTCAGAGAAGCTCGTTGCTATGGTCGCCGGTGGTCGGAATCCGATCGCGGCTCCGGTGTTGGTCAGTGCTACTCGCCTCAACGACCGTGTGAACGGCGTCGAGTACTTGATCACGTTCAGTGGCACCTCGGGGAGCATGCCCCTCCTGACTTGCGAGCAGCACAGTGGGCTCCACAACGTGCGAGCGACCCACGGCAACTCCTCGGGCAACGGTGTCTCGTGCTTGGTTGAGGAAGTCCAAGATGGGAACTTTCTGAGTGGCTCCATTGACGTGAGTTGGAACGGAGAGGGACCGATCACCATCGACATGACGGACTCGGCTGAACATGTCAAGACTGCGCTCGAGGCGATTCCCAATATTGGAACCCTTCAAGTCGAAAAGACCGATTACCGGCCCCTTGCCGATCTGGACAGCTGGACAGGCGGGTACAACTGGACCATTCGGTTTGATTCAGCCCCGTCAAACGTCGCTTTGCTGCAAGTAGACCCGTCCGGTCTTGTTGAAACAAACGACGGTGGTAGTCGTAGCGCGAATTGCGATGTGGTGGAGCTCGTGCAAGGCAACACACTTGGCGGCCAGTACAAATTGGCATTCAGGACGAAGGGCTCGCTCGCAGACATTCAAGAAACGGGGTTCATCGCTTGGGACGCGGACGCAAGCGCGGTCCAGTCCGCTCTGAACGGGCTAAGCAACATCGACTCTGTTGTAGTGACCGAGTCGGCAACAGACCAAGCAGGCGGTCGCTCCTATGATGTCACGTTCAGCGGCGACGGAGTTGGCGGCGACGTGAACGAGCTCTACGTACCTGACACCTGCAAGAGCGTGCAACGGCTGACGCTCAAGGCGAACAAAGTCATCGCTGGGGGGACGTTTAAGGTGGGCTTCGAAGGTGAGGAAACGCCTTGCGTAGCTTGGGGATTCGCGCAAGACTCCTTCGAGAACATGCTTCTGAATTTTTCCGGCATCTCCTCTGTTCAGGTTGAGCGCGTGGGCGACGGCACACTGAGCTCTGGCTTCGGGTACGACTACATTGTGCGGTTTGTGGAGCCGAGATTCCCTGCGAGCAGTTTCAGCTATACCGTCTGCTCGCAAATCACCTGCAGCGACGGGGGCTGCGGCGAGGAACTAGAATGGCATGACGAGGGCAGCTGCAGCGAGCTCACCGGCTCTGGCGCTCGCTATGCTATCGATACGGTCGAGACTGGCAACGAGCTCGCAGGCACGTTCACAATCCAGTACATGGGTGAGAGCACAGGCGCACTAGCCCACAATATCGACGAAGTCAATCTCAAGAACGCGCTTGAGGCGCATCCGGAGATCGGCGCCGTGACCGTCCACCGAAGCCAGCCTGACCCTGCAGGCATGCAGACGGAGGCGTACAGCTGGACAGTCACCTTCATCAATGGCGAGATTCATGACGGCACGGACCACGGCAACAGCGTGTGGGGATCTGGCTACTCCACGGCCTGGGGCCGCAACGTGGGCGACATCGCCCTTCTCTATTGCAATCCTGGCTCACTGAGGGCTAAGAGCGACAGCGCCACGCCTTTATGCGATGTGGTCCAGGATCGAGCCGGCTCAATCCCGCTCAATGGCTTCTTTACGGTGACGCTTGACTCCTCGTCGTCGGACTTTATGTACGTCAAACAGTCTGTTACTTCGGGCAGCATCAAGCACAACGCCCCAGACACTGCCGCGAATGCCGCTCTCACCTTGCGCGATGGCGAGAGCGTAGAGGAAATCCTTGAAGCGATGGCCAATATTGGTGATGTTGACGTGAGCAGGAGCAGTGTCAACACGAGCAGCGGCGCGTACACCTGGACGATCACTTTCTTGGAGGACTCGTGCGCCCCGGACGAGCTTTGCCTGAGCGCAGGCGATCTCCCGGATCTTCAGGTCAACATCGGGAACTCCCTTTTTGGAACGAACCGCCACGCCCAGGCCGTTGAAGCCACCCGCGGCAACATTCTCCGTGGTACCTTCAAGCTCTCGCTCGGCTCTTTGTACACTGTGCCCCTTTCCTGGGACGCGAGTGCCGCTCAAGTTGACAGCGCCCTTGAGGCCTTGCCGGAGGTGGACCGCGTAGAGGTCGTGAGCGCCCGAAGGAACAAGTATGGCGCACGGTACTGGACCATTCGCTTCACGGAGAACCCGGGACAGACTCCGCCCGGCGCGGGAGACCATCCGGATATTTCGACTGACGCCGTCTTCATGTTTGAGACCGCCGGATCGGCCGCCCAGGCCATGGATGTTGTCGAGGTGCAGAAGGGCTCGACGGGGCTGAGCGGATCGTTTTCGCTGCGGCTCGCTGACACGGCCGACATGGTTCGCGAGGTTGACTTTGCTGAGGACGCCGACGAGATGGCTCGAAAGCTGAGCGAGATCCACTCTTCGATGGATGTTCGCGTCACGCGTTCTGTGTACCCCTCAGCGACGTCGGGCGGCTGGGGCGCTGTGGCAGTGTCGCCTCCCGGTCAATTGGGCGGCTACAGGTGGCAAGTTACGTTCCTACGCAACCCTGGCGTTTTCGAGGGCGAGTCGTGGCCGCCCGGCTCAGGAGACGTGTCCTCACTCGCTGCGGTCGCTACGACGCTGAGTGGCGACGCGGCGGGCGTAGCAGTGGACGAGGTTGTGCCCGGTAGCGCGCCGCTGTCGGGCCACTTTCGGCTCGAGTACGATGGTGTCACCACTGACGCTCTCTCTTATGATATCAGCGACACAGACATCAAGTCTCAGCTCGAACGAATCGAGACGATCGGCGAGGTCTCTGTTCATCGCAGCCTTGCACTTGCGCAGCCACTTCCAGGAATGGTGTCCATCGACATGTTCGCGCGGCACATTGTGTCAACTGTGAACCTGCACGACTACGTCTCGCGGGGCGACTTGATCAGAGTCGGCGGCGCCAATGGCCTCGGGGTGAATGGACTTGCCGACATTGGCGTTACAGGCGATGTGCTGATTCCCCAAGGCACCGCGTCGGTGGTGAAGGGCGCGACCACGGTCAAGACAAGCGCCAACCTGCGCCCTTATCTGGCGAACGGCGACTTCGTTCGCATCGATGCCGACGTCTACGAGGTTGTAGACAACGGAGTCGAGGTGCAGACGGTTGAGCTTGCTGGCCCCCCGACCGCAGGGGAGTATCGTTTGCAATTCGTGAACGAGAAGACCGCCTGCCTCCCCTTCGACGCCAGTGCTGCTGCCGTTCAGGCCGCGCTGGAGAGCCTTGCAGACCTTGCTGAAGGCGACTTGATTGTGCATCGCGAGGAGGGCGCCTCGGCGTACACCTATTCGATATTCTTCGTGGGCGACCAATTCGACGGCGACGTGCCCAACCTCGCGTCAGCGAACGACGGTTGCACTCCCTTGTCGGGTAACGGGGCCAGTGCTGCAGTTGCGGCCCAGTCTGTCGAGGGCAAAGCCGCCAACGAGTTCACGATCGATCGCGCGTTTGTTGGGGAGGACAACTCTGCAGCTCGCATCTACTGGGTTGCGCCAACCTTTACAGTGCTCAACGACGGCGTGCAGGTTCAAGCCCTGACATTGAAGACACCGGACGGCACTGGTACGCTTCCGAGCGGCGAGTTCAAGGTTGTGCAGGGGGGCCAACAGACAGCTTGCTTGGCGTCGACGGTCTCGGAAGCAGACATGGAGACGGCGCTCGAGGCTCTTGTTGGAGATGAACTCGTCGTCACGCGCCGCGAGTTCAGCGAGGACAATCCTGGGGCCGGGTATGTCTTTTCGGTATACTTTGTTGGAGAGACGTTGCTCCAGGATAACGTAGACCTGTTGCTAGAGCCAAGTGGCTGCGGCTCGCCGCTCACCGGTGCGGAATTGCTCGCAACGGTCATTGCAGAGTATGACGGGCAGATGAGCGGGCCGATTCGCAAGGAGGTGCAACGCATAACTTTGGCAAGCGAGCGCAAGACGCAGTCGTTCATGATCCAAGTCGCGAGCGTTTCGGATGCGCAAGATGCCGGACTGAGGCTCAAGTGGGGCAGCTCTGGCAGCGAAACGGGTTGCCTGTCTTGGGACGCGCTTGAAGCTGATGTCGGAAGCGCTATTGCTGGAATCGCTGGATCGATTACGGTCCTGTCGGTCGAGCGCACCCAGACCAATTCGACTGGCGAGGTACTCTACGAGATCACGTTTGATCAAGATGCTGGCATCGCCCCGCTGATGTTTGGCACCGACGACTGCGGCAGCACTAACCGCGTGGCGTACAAGGTCGGCGCGGATAGTCTTGGCTCCGGCATGACCGTGACGCTCGACACCACGAACTGTGCGATGTGCGCCGTCAAGGCGCAGTACACAACCGGTTCAATCATGCCGCATCTCGCGAAGGGCGAGAGCTCTCTACTCGAGCGTCTGTATGCTCTTCCCAACATTGGGGCCTACAACGTAGAGGTGTCTCGCGAAGTCTCTGGCGACGAAACGAAAGAAGGCTGGACCTGGAGCGTCACCTTCGTGGGCGCCTCGGTCAATGGCGACATCCCCGAGCTTGCCGTGGATATCTCGGGCCTTGCTGGTGTGCACGATGCGACGGTATTGGTGGAGACAATCACCAACGGAAACGCCGACAAGGTGTTCCTTGGCCAGGTCTTGCGGGCCGCAAATGGCGAAGTCGTTTCGGGCAACCCCACTGCTCGAGCCCAGTACACGGGCTGGACCAAGACGGGTCTCGCCGCTTACAAGGTGTCAGGACACCGCTGGAACGTGAAATTCGACAGCAACCTAGGTGACCTTCCTCTCGTCGCAGGCGATGTTTCCCATTTGCAGGGCGCGAGCAGGTCCGTCGATGTTTTCGAAGCCCTCCCCGGCGTTCTCCCAGACGCGTACACAGTTACTGGACTTGAGCCCGGGCTCCCTTACGCATTCCGCGTCGCTCTGCGCAACGAACTTGGACTTGGCGGATTCAGCACCGAAAACCCAGTCGAGCGCGCGCGGGGTGTCCCTGCCGCCCCGCGCACCCTTGCGGCCAACGTCGCGCTGCACGTGGATGAGGTGCAAATGGTCTCCGTGGCTGCGACGCACCTCGATGAAATCCAGACGGTGACTACGTCTTGCACCAAGATCAACGAGGTGCAAACAGTTCGAACGATCGCCGGGGCGGGGCTAGCCGCACCAATCGCTACAGGCGCGCTTTCGCTCAGCTTCACCGGTAAGGCAAACGGCGTCATGCACACAATGACAACCTCCCAGGAAAAACGTGTCGTGCGCGTACATCGCACTGCCGGATCTACGACGGCAACTGTCGGCGGATTTGCTCTGTCATACGGTGGCGCTGCCGCATCCTCGTGCATCAGCTTTGACGCTACCGCGGACGAGGTGAAAGCTGTCGTTCAGACTATCACAAGCCAAACCGCTCACGTGGTTCGGACATGGAGCGACGCAGACGCCGGGTATTCTTGGACGATTGTCTTCGACGATGACCAGGTGACGTTTGCCGCACTCACCATTGTCGACGGACCGGACACCACGCCTTGCGAGGCCTGGCATACCGGTGGCGCTACATTTGTTGTGGAAGCGACTGTGCTGGACACGGCTGGCTATGACCTAGACCACGACATGACCGCCGAGAGCCTCAAGGCGGAACTTGAGAAGCTGCCGATCATCAGTGCCGTACACACGAAGCGGTCCTTTGCGGACACCTCTGGTGGGTTCATCTGGACGGTGGCCTTTGAAGGCGAAGGTGGAAACTTGATGCAGCTTGGCTGCACAGGCGACGCTGACTTTGTCGGGTTGGGCGTCGCGAACCGTTGCGAGACTGCGACGATTTCGGACGGCAACGAGCTCGGTGGCTTCTTCACGCTCACATTCGGCGGGGAGACGACAGCGAACCTCAACTTCAACGCTGAAGCCTCGGAAGTCGCAGCAGCGCTCGAAGGGCTCGGAGGCGGTAGTGTGCACAAGGTCAATGTTGCTCGCACGTTAGTTGACGAGCAAATGCGTGCCTATGAGTGGAGGGTTACCTTCACCTCGGACATTGGCGATCTCGGCATGATGTCTGCGGTGAACTCCTTGACGGGTTCGGGCTCAGCAGTCACCATTGTGGAGACACAGCGCGGCAACTGGCTCGGCGGGTCGTTTACGCTGAGCTATCTTGGCGCGACTACGTCTGCAATCGCGTATGACGCAACCGCTGCGGAGGTCCAAACGGCCGTCGAGTCGCTCAGCACCGTTAAAAGCGCGGTAGTAACGAGTGCAGAGAGCGTCGACTCAGAGCGTGGGCGCTCCTGGCTTGTGACCTTTACAAGCCCCATGAATGGCGGCGACCTCGAGTCCATGTCTGCATCTGCGACGGGGCTTACTGGCGAGGGCAAGGTCGCCATTGTGCAAGAGGTCACGAAGGGCAACGAGGCCACAGGTTCCAAGACTGGCATCGTCTTTAACGCCCCAGTCCTGGACGGCGGGCAGGCAATCGACGCGTACACCGTGGAGGTCGACACGTCTGCCGGGTTTGACTCGGGCAACGCGCAGTGGTACACTCTCGACTCCGCGGAGCTGCTCTACCGCGAGCAGCACGTAACGGTCTCGGCGGTCCCACTCCGCGAGGTGCAGGAGATCGTGATCACTGCTCCTTCAAAGGTCCAACGCTTGGTCGTGGCTGACTCGGCCTTGGCAATCGCATCCGGCGAGTTTCGGTTGACGTACAATGGGCGTCCGACAACATGCATCGCCCATGACGTTTCTTCCGCGGATCTCAAGACGGCGATTGAAAATGCTGTGCTCGCATTTGATGCGAGCAAATTGAATGCGATTGCGCACATTGCAGATCCAACAGTATCGGGGCTGGGGCTTGCTTGGGATATCACGTTTACGGACGCAGCCGGTGTCTATGAGCTCGAGTTTGGCGGGTTCGGCGATGGTTGCGTTGATTTCACTTGCGCTGGTTCAGCATCCTGCGCCTCTGGGGGAGCGGCTCCGCAGACTCTCGTCAGCGTCGGGGCGCCAGATATCACTGGGACTTTCGCTCTCTCTTTCGATACGACTAACGTGGCTGACTGCCCCCAGTGCTTCGAGTCCAGCAACGGAGGGGGTGCCACTAGCCCAATTGATCCCAACGGAGGGGCCATTGCGTTGCAGACCGCCCTCGAGGGTCTGACAAACATTGGTCCAGGTGGTGTCACGGTGACGATGGAGGCTCACACTGGAGCCGACGGCCACGGGATGACTTTCCAGGTAACATTCAGCGGAGCTGCTGTCGCCGGCGATGTACCTTCGCTTGTCGTCTCATCCAACGGCCTCGGCGGGTCAAATGCTGTGGACGTGACTATCCGCGTTGCCGTTGGTGGGGAGCAGCTATCGGGTACCTTTAGCCTGGTTTATGACGGCGAGGAAACCGCACCCCTTGCGTTCGACGCTTCTGCGTTCGAGGTCAGGGCAGCGCTGGAGGCGCTTTCTGGGCTAGACACGGTAGCCGTGTCCCGGGACTACGCGTTGGAGCGGATCTCGTCCGTGTCTGTGTCCGCGAGCCACGGACAGGCGGTTTTGTCGAGCTCAGCGAGCTTGGAAGCCGCTGGCGTTAGCCGGGGGGACGTAATTCACGTCAACGGCGAGACTTTCCGCGTCGCGCACTCTGGGACGTACACGGCAGCGCAGGTCCCGTTGGCCACCGTTGCGGATTACAAGACGGCTGCCATCATCACATCGACCACCAAATCGGGCATGGCGGTGTACAAGCGCATCGCTGGCTATGAATTCAGTATCCATGTCTTACGCCCGGCTGGAGGAGCGAAGCCGAAGCCAATCGTCGCTGCGCGACACTCGCTGGCGCCCGGGTCGGCAACAGTCCGCATCCGGGGTGGGCGGGCCTTTGTGCACGCCGAGGATGCAAGCCGCAACGTGGGCTGCAACAACTGCTTTTACATCCCGAGCTTGCAGGCAGGCTCGACCTACTACGTGCGCGTCCAGGCTCGCAACGCGATGGGCCCAAGCTTGTTCGCCGATTCCCTTACGGTTGTGCCGATGCAGCTCCCCTCTGCGCCCCAGAGCGTGTATCTCAGCACAGCTTCGAGCACAAGCCTCCTTCTCGAGTTCTACCCGCCTGCCACGGACGGCGGTTCTCTGATTACCGGGTACGTTGTCGAAGTGGACACGACGGCCGACTTTAACAACAGCCCAAGGCAAGTTACGGTCGGGGAGAGCGCGATCACTGGAGCCCCGCCGTACACCGCGTTCGTGACGGACCTCTCCGTGAGCACAACCTACTACGCGCGCCTTGCTGCAATAAACGCTGTGCCGGCTCAGCAAGTCGACCCGCTCGCGTTGCCGCCGTACTTTGGAATGAACACGAACTGGCAGATCTCGACGCCAGCGTCAATTGTGACTGCGGATCAAGCCCCTCTCGCGCCGTTCGGCGTCGACGTTTCCCTCGTCTCTGGCACGTCGCTGCGCGTGATCACTACCTCGCCCGAGCGCGACGGCGGCGCCAATCTCACCAAGCTGCGCATCGAGTGGGACCCAAGCGATACCTTCAAGTCGATTGACGGCGCGCTCCCGTTTTGCAGCACAGAGCAAGAGATTAACGGCAACGACAACCTTCGCGTCGTCAGCGAGGTTCCGCTCCGCTGGGCATTTGACATCGGTTCGTTCACCGTCCGTCAAGCGCTGACCGGCGTCGACTGCGCGCCGCTCCAAGTTGGAACGCCGTACTACGTGCGGGTCGCGGCCTACAATGGCATCGGCGCCACTGGGTTTGGCAACTACTTTACCACATCTGTGCCCGTCGCGCCGAAGGAGGCGCCCGGGTCGCCGACCGCGCTTAGCGTTTCCTCTGCCGAGGAGCAGTCGACCCCGATCGACTCGCTGCAAGTCGCTTGGGTTGCGCCCCTCGCTGTTGGGGGCTCCCCTGTCACCTCCTACCGCGTCGAGTGGTGCGTGCTAGAGGAGCCGGTGTTTGAGGTCCAGGAGATCAAAGTGGTGAACTCGATGGCCGGGCAAACGGGCGGCACGTTCACACTGCTGTTCAACGGGTCGCCAACCGGCGCTCTCAGCCCCGATATCTCCGCAGAAGACCTGCGTTTTCAGCTGATGAGCCTGGGAGATGGTTCGACAAAATGGGCCATCATCGGTCAGGTTTCGGTTTCGCGTGAGCCAATCTCGGACAAGGGCTTTCGGTGGCTCGTAACTTTTATCAATGATGACATCAACCCGGGCGCCAACCCGCAGTTCCTGCTTGACGGGCAACTGCTCACTGCTGGAAGTGGCGCTGTCTCGGCTTCGACTAGCATTCGCAACCGTGGTAGACGTGCGGGCGGCCACAATGAAGTCCAACGAGTTCAAACCACCTCGTCGACTGCCGATGCGGGGATCTCTGGGTTTTTCAGGCTCAGTCTGGGCGGCAGCGAGTGGACTCCGCTAATTCGGTACGATGCGACCGCCGAGGAGGTTGAGGACGCTCTCGAGTCGCTGGCGACCGTTGGGACCGTCAGCGTCACGCGATCCGGGCCATCGAGCGCCATCAAGCGGGACTACACGTGGCTCGTAACGTTTACCTCCCCAGGTTCGCTGAGCTCATTTGACATTCCGAGCATGCAGGCGGACCCGACGAACCTTTTCACCAACAGTGACGGGGCCACAGCCTCTGTGACGGTCACTGACGGAGACCTTGCGCTGAAGAATCCTCAGGGGCGAGGCCAAGACGATTCCAAGATTGCTTGCATCGAGTGCGCGCTCGGCGAAACCCCGGCGCGATTCGCGTTTCATGTGGTCGCAGCTGGAGCGGCTATTCCTTCATACTCCATTTCGGGGCTTGAACCCGGCGTGCGCTACTCTGTGCGCGTGTCAGCTGCGAACGAGCAAGGGTATGGGTCGCCCTCTGCATGGGTCTCGCACACTCCTCCGCTCCAGGCTCCACTTGCGCCGCGCAACGTGCAGCTGAGTGTTGTGGAGGGCGACTCGACCGCGCTTCAAATCTCGTACGATGCGCCGACGAGCGACGGTGGCAGCGTCGTTGACCAGTACATGGTCCAGTACGACACCAGCGAGAGTTTTACTTCTGTGGCCTCGGGCGGGACGGCGGGTTCTTTCCTCCTTCGGTGCCCGCACTTTTCTGTAAAAGAGGTCGTCACACTGGAGACCAAGCCGGTCGACCCGACAGCTGCTGCCGTGACGTCTGGCGGTTTCCACCTCACGCTTGCGTATGGTGGCCACTTCAAGTCCACCACTCACAGGGTTCATTTCGACGCTCCGGCCATGGCGACCGATGAGAATGGGGTGGACGACAACGTGTATTGCACCTTCACTGGTTCTGGGTCTTGTCCCGACCTAAAAGGATCGATGCAGAGCCACCTCAACCAGATGGCGCGCTCTATCGGCCTTACCCGCGGTGTTGAGGTGTCGCGAACCCCAACGACCACTGGCTTTATCTGGTCGATCACGTTCCTTGACGACGTCAACGGGGTGGAGCTGAGCTCGGCATCGAACGACCTCAGCAACGGTGTGGGTGTCTGTGAGGTCAATGTCATGCTGGAGACCAGCGGTGCGACTTTCCCCGCGTGTGACGGAATCCAGCGCATCGACGGCCTGACGCAAGGCACAGCGTACTACGCTCGCGTTTACGCTGTCAACAGCATCGGGTTTTCCCTGCCTGCGACAGCTGCAGGTTCGAAGGCTCCAGTCCGTGTCCCTGCCCCGCCTGTGGACGTGAGTGTGAATATCGTGTCAGGGACCAGTTTGCGCGTGCTTTTCTCGCCAGATGACGATGGGGGTGACCCGATCACTTCGTACGTCGTACAGTTCGACACAACAAGCGCGTTCGCAGCTCCCCAGGAGACAGTGCTGTCCTATCTGGGATCCGGGGCGCCGTTCTCTGTGACACTGATGTACTTGACGAATGGGCAGCCCTACTATGTTCGGGTGGCGGCTGTCAACAGCCAGGGCCGCAGCGCATGGGCGAGCTCTGCGCCGGCCCAAATAGCTCCCATGGAGGTCCCGAGCGCGCCAACCGAAGTGAGCCTGCTCGCCACGAGCAACACCAAGCTCACCGTTGCCTGGGCACCACCGGCCAGCAACGGCGGCGGGGCCGTTACCATGTACCGCGTTGAGTGGGACCGGGCTCCCTCGTTCGATTCGCTCTTCGAGCTCCCGTTCAAGGGAGTGGTCGAGCTCGACGCGATGCTGTTCCGCAGCTACACAATCTCGGACCAGGTCAACAACACGAATGTGTTCGTCAGAGTGTCTGCGAGAAACGCCATTGGATATGGCCCCACGCAGGCG
This sequence comes from Thraustochytrium aureum, assembly GCA_012862495.1. NCBI lineage: Eukaryota > Bigyra > Thraustochytrida > Thraustochytriidae > Thraustochytrium > Thraustochytrium aureum. The sequence goes on along the minus strand of BLSG01000235.1, from coordinate 159,353 downwards.
TCCACACCGACCAAACGCGCCCCCGCGGCCCAGGTTCCTGGCAAACCGGACAATGTGCGGGTGGCTCCAGGAGGTAACAGCGGGGAGATCAAGGTGGACTTTTCGAGCCCGATCGTTCCCCACCATGGAGTCACTTGCAGCGGAGGCGGGCCAAACTCGGTCCTGGCAACGACGTTGTGCCCGTCCGGCATGGGCCGCGACCAGGCTGGCTACGGCGAGGCGGACGGCGGCTCCCCGGTCCTCGAGTATGACATCAGTATCGATATCGTCAACACGTTCAACTCCAACTCGGGCATGCCGCATCGCCAAACGGTGAAGGTTGCGGCCGACAGCACCGGGTCGTTCAGCCGAACGATTACCGGGCTCAGCAGTAACCGGCTCTACTTTGTCCGTGTGGCTGCCCGCAACGCCGTGGGCATCGGCGCCTTCGAACCGATGGACGCGAACCTCGTGCAGCTCGAAGTGCGCGCCACCTAAGGCGGCCAGACCGCAAGTAGGTACTAGCTCTAGAGTACTCGAGTATACGCGCACAATCACCTGAGTGAGCCGCCGAGTCAAATCCAAATCAATCAAAACCGAATGATTCAATTGAATTCGCGCCAGCGCCCGTTGCCAGCTCCCGTGTCGCGCGCCGCCGTTCCCAAACGCCACCACTGCGCTTTCAATCAAGAGCACAGTCAGCAGCCAACCCGCCGACCACGAACACGAACGACAAAGAATGTGATTGTTGGCCAGTGGCATGCACAGGTTGGCAGCCAGGCGTCCAGGCCGCTACGGAGCCGCTTGGCTGAGCCTGTGGTGAGCCGCAGCGCCCGCGGCGCCAGCCTCGGGCGCCGCGCCATTAGCTTCCATCCTCCGTCCAACCGGACCAAGCACTCTGAGTACCATCCATCCATCCATCCGTCTTGCCTGCCATCCCGCAACCGCAAGCACGCACGCACGCACGGGCCACGCACGCACGCGAGGGAGGGAGGCTGGCTGGCTGGCTGGCTGGCTGGCTGGCTGGCAGGAGAAGAGGCCCCGCGGAAGCATCCTTCGTTGTTGGCGCGCGCGCTGGTGGTGGATGCAGGCCGCGATGGACGAGCGAGAACTCCGCGAAAGGTCGCTGCTGGCGCACGTCGCGTGCAGCGGGTCGCCCAGCGTGGCGAGACTGGCCCTGCGCGGGAGCCCATGCGCCGCGAGGCTGCTCGCGGCAAGGCACAGGGGGTGCGAGGTTGCGCAGTGGAGGCTGGTCAGGAGGCTGCTTGGGGCGGGCGTGGCAGGAGCCGAGGAAGTGCAGGTGGCGCGCCTGGTCAAGCGCGCCTTGTTTGATTCGGGGCGAG
>BLSG01000229.1:5403-16248 GCA_012862495.1 Thraustochytrium aureum | reverse complement strand
GTAGCGCACAGTAGCATCTTCAGGGATTCGAGCGAATCTGGACCCGACAATTGCGTCTGGGTGCGCCTTGCAGGCCTCCATCTGCAGCTGGATGCGCTCTGGCTCCATGACGTCGTCGGCATCTTGAATGCACAAATACTCAGCAGTGCACTGCTCTATCGCGCGGTTTCGGGCCGGGCCAGCGCCGCGTGCCACGGCGGAGCTCGAAATGAGCACGCTGAAGCGCTCGTCGTCCTCAAAGAGCGCCATGCACTCGCGGCACACTTGCTCCGAGTTGTCGGTTGCGCCGTCCACGTGGATCGAAATGTTGATGTGCCCCGCGTAGGTCTGTGCGCGGATAGACGCCAGACACTCTCGCAGAAAGGCTGCAGCGTTGTGCGCGGCAATGATCACTGCAACAGGCGGCGGCGGGGAGTCGACGGGCGGGAGGGCGGCGGCAACGGGCGACACGGTGGTGGCAACAGGCGGGACAGTGGCGGCAAACTGGTCGGCCTCCATCGTTTCTAGATGTTGGCGCTTTGCCGAGCGCTCATCGCGCTTGGGGCCCATCGTTGCTCTAGAGATGTAGCGCTCACCGAGCGCTCATCGCGCTTTGGACCACCAAGTGCGTGCCACGAACGTTCACATAGGACATAGATCGGACAGCTTGATCGGTCTAATTCAGCTTTTCCTCCGTGAGGGGGGAGTTCGCCGCCGTCGGGCAAACTTGTCTTCGTCAATCACGACGACACCATCGGGGAGCGGGAAGCCAGTCGGGTTTGGCGTCGAGTGCTTGGCGTACCATACCGAGACTGGGCCTACGACCAGCCGAAAGTACTGCCTGTACGCATCCTCCTGTAAAGGGACCGATTCGTGCGGCGTGTGGTCGGTCAGCCATACAAACGTGTTCGCGGGGACATTGAGCTCTTGCTTGCTGCCAAGGACCCCTCGGAGGTGCTCAAGGTCGCCATGCTCGCCGGCTACTTCTGGCAGTCCAGAGATCAAGCAGTTCCACACGCGAGTGGATCCTGCTATGTTTGATGCCATAACAATTCCCTCCTGGACGAGCACAGAGGAGACCCCCCCGCCCCATGTCACGACGCGCCCGAGCTCGGAACCCCCCATTGAGATCGACCCTGGGCTCTCCGTGTGGATGCCTTTCCGACTCTGCGATGCTCCCTTCCTGACAAACCCTTCCCGGATCGTGAGGTACGCTACCCCGCTAGCCTTTGCCTTGGCGCGTCGAACCAGAGGCCAGTAGTGTTTGAGGAAGTTGGGAAGCGTGTTCTTGTCACGCGGGTCGATCGGCATCATGTTGACATTGATTCTGCGCGGCGCAGGGAACACGAGCGCTCCGACCGGCCAGATCATGCTGGCCACTTTTGCGAAGGAGGCTCGATGTGAGCCGCCCACATGTCGAGCACCATCTTGAAAATAATCTCGAGCACGTTGGCAGTGTTCGCAAGCTTGCTCACCGGGCTGCCGCTCGACACGGTCCCGGCAAAGAAAGCGCGAAGCCGCGGGTTGCGCAGCCACTCGCCTCTGTCCCGGTGCAGCTGCCTCGCCGAGCCCGGCGTGTCATTGTCCAAGGTGGCAAAACTTGCCATTTCCACTCTTCCACCGCCGCGCGCGCGCGCAGCGGCCGTCAGCCAGCCCGTCCTCGCCGCGAGACGATCCTGGGCAGGCAGCCGTACTGCGTCCCGGCCGCCTCCAGCCCTGCGGCTGCAGCTCGGCGTCTGCCAGCGCCACGTGCACATCCCACAAAAAAAACACATTCACGCAAGCTGACATCATTTGTGTGTCGGCGTATCTTAATTCTTTTTATTTATCCGGTGCTGGAATACAATAGGAACACAGGTAGCGCCGGATTATTTAAAATATAGTTGGTCCGAGAGGGGAAAGGGAGGGACTCGCAGCCGTTGATGTTCGTTGGCGATCGATCGATCGATGGATGTCCCCGGTGGCGCGCGCCGCGGCGGGAAACGTACGCCATGCGAGTGCGCCTGCGCCGGGGTGGCTTGTGCTTGCCTGTGCTTGTGCTTGTGCTTGCCTGTGCTTGCTTGTGCTTCCTGTGCCTGTGCTTGCTTGTGCTTCCTGTGCCTGTGCTTGCTTGTGCTTGTGCTTGCCTGTGCTTGCTTGTGCTTTTGCTTGCCTGTGCTGCAGGGAAACGAGTCGGTTTGCCCAATTTGCCCCGCGGTTTCGCTGCCGTGCGGGACGACAGCGCGTCGGGGACCTTCTTGACGGCCGAACGAATGGATAGGCCTAACTTTGCTTGCAACGTCGTGCAATCGCTCGCTTTTTTTGTGCTGGCGCTCGGGGCGGGTCAGTTGTGCGGTGCCGGGCCCGGCTTGTCGCTCGCTGGCTGGCTGGCTTCTCGCTGGCTGGCTGGCTGGCTGGCTATTGGCTGGCTATTGGCTGGCTGGGCTTCTACCGGCTAGTACTCGACAGACGCGCTTGTCCAGGCGCCAGAGTTGGTTGGAGTGCGCCCCGACTCCAGTGGCAGAGCAAGGAGGGCACTGCGCGCGGTGCCAGAGCGAGCGTGTGGAGCACTTGCGCTCGCTCTCCTCCTCCTCCGGGTCGCTGCGCGGCAGGCAAGCGGTTGTGCACCAATCAACTTCCAAGAAGAAGGCAAGAAAGTGGACACTTTTTTGCTCTGCTGTTTTGCGTCTCGGGTCGTCGTCGTGTAACGGGTCAGCCCGACGCACACCAGAACTACAACGCAGTCGCGCCTGCGCAGCGCCTGCAGGAGCCACGCGCGCAGGCCGCGAGGATCGCCAGCGAGGATCGCCAGCGAGACGATAGATCACACAGCACACACGGCGGCCGACGGTCAATCAAGCGATCCCTCCGCTTTCGCGGCGCGAGAGCGCCGGACGGGCGGACGCGCCAGAATGGGCCNCGTTTTGCTCGCGCGGGTTGCGGCGGTGGCTGCGGCTGCGGCGGCTTGTGCTGAGACAGCCGCGGCACGGCCGTCGCAAGCGCCGTCCGCGCCTCGCGGCCTCCCTCGCGTGCTTGTCACTCTCGAAGGCCGCTTGAGCCGCGACGCGATTGTAGACCGCGAAACGCGGCGCCGGCTTGGCGAAGACATCGTCGAGGTCGTGTACTCGAGCCCAAGCCACACAGTGGTCGCTGCGTCACCAGAGTGGGAGGCGCTTTTGCACGAGCAGGAGCACCTCAGGGTATTGGATGCCTTCGAGGACTTCAGCATGGACCTGGACCCCACACTGCAAGATCGTGACGAGCAGCTAGTAGGAGAGGATGCTCCCCTTGGGGCTCGCGGCGCGTTCCGCAGTGCGCGGGCGCGCAGCCACGGCAAGTCGTCGGAAGGGGACGACTGCATTCGCCACCCTTCGTGGCCATTAGACAGGATCAATCAAGCACAGCTCCCGCTGGACGGGTACGCTGGCCAATGGGACGCGGCAGGCGAAGTTATCTACCTCGTTGACACAGGAGTAAACCGAACACATGCCGAGATGGCGACAAGCACCTCGCGGGTGACTGACGGCTTCTCTGTAGACGGCACTTTCGAGGACCGCGTTGGTCATGGGACACTCGCCGCGAGCCACCTGGTCGGGCGCACATGCGGGTTTTTGCACGACGCTGAGATTATTAGCGTCAAGGTGGCCCGCGGCTTTGGCACGGTCGCATTCAGCGACGTGCTCGCCGGGTTCAACTGGGCTATCGCAGACCTCGCTAAACGGCGCCGGGCCAAGAGGGGGCCGCGCACCGGGACGCTAAGCTTTAGCCTCTCAACGCGAGCAAACCCGGCCGTGGATAGACTCATGCAGGACGCAGCCAAGGCAGGGTTTGTTATCGTGGTGCCGGCCGGTCGTGTTCGCGACGCTGAGGACCCACTCGAGTTCGATGCTTGCAACTTTTCGCCGAGCCGCTCGGAGCACACGTTCACGGTTGGGGCTTTGGACATCGAAGATGGCTTCTGGGAGCAGTCCCGCATAGGGAAGTGCGTCGATGCCGTTTTGCCAGGCGGGCAGCATATCGCCGGTGTCGCCGGTAGCACCGTGGCTTTGCACCTTTTTTCCTCCTCCCCTGCAGTCATTGGGGCCGGGCTTTTGTCGCTCGTGAGGCAAGCCTTCCCAAACTCAAAGTCGTCTGCGGCGCTTCTCAAGGTGGCGCACGCAAGGGTCGCAGACGAGCTCCAAGTTCCTCGAAACAGGCCGTGGCCCGCTGGAACCTCTCGGACGACGTTGGTCCTCGAGCCGCCGCCAACTCCTAGCCCCACGCTCGCCCCGTCGCCGTCGCCGTCTACAGCGCCGTCACAGACGCCGACGCGGACGCCGACCAGCAAACCGAGTCGGTCACCGACGACAGCGCCGTCGTCCCGCCCCAGCGTGTCTCCTACCAAGCCAACGTGCAGAGCGTTCTGCGCCTCGATAAGAGATGAAGCTTCCTGCCAGCTGTTCGTGCGGGAGAGCGACGACGAGTGTTGGTGCAGGTGGCGGCGCATTCGGGTTTTCCAGGGCCGTCTGCTCTTGAGCGACTCTGCCGAGCCAGGCGAAAGCGAAGCTGGCGTTTCCGTTGCTCGGGACCTTCGACGCCATCGCTGGATTTGCATTTCTCGGACGAACGGGCCTGAACTTCGGCCCTAGCGGAAACGACCTTCGCAAAGCCCTCAGAATGAAGTAACGACCGGCACCACCGCAGAGCGAGAGTGTCAGTCGGCTCTGACTCGCACGTCCTGTTCTTTGGTGCTCGAGCGGCAGCGCCGTCTTAAAAACAATTTTGTAGAAAACGTTCTGTCTGGCCAGCGCCTGGGCAACCTTCACCTACAAAGACCTACTAACTGCTATTGAGGAACGCCACGTTCAGGCCTGGCGGCGAAAGCCGGTACTTTACCGTCTTGCCGCGAAGCATGCTGAACGAATTGTCCCAAGTGAGTTGCAGCTGCCGTTGGTGGAAACGGAACATCGTCAGTGCTGCTCACGACTTGCCAAAACGCGCGAGCGCAGAGCTGTACAGCCGCAAAAACTTACTTTGCCCGCTCCGTGCTCCTCGATGAGCAGCTCGCCCGTGGCGGCCTCCTCTGCTGCCTCTTTGCCCGAAGCCTCCTGGATCGTGACGGCCTTGGCCCCGGAGGCAGGGAGAAACTGCACGCGAAAGTTGATCGTGTGCTTGGCCACAAGCCAAAACCACTTGACAAACGGAAACGCGCCGCCGTCTGCGCCACCGACGGCCACCTCGAGGGTGACCGATTTGCCTGCTGGAATGTCCAGCGTCTCGTACTCTTGGTCCAAATCCACCCCGACGGAGCGCGAGAGAGCCACCATTTTGAGCATGATCAATTGGTAGAGGTCGTACTTTGTGCCGCGGCGCTTGACTCGGGTGAGAAAATGCTTTGTCGTCGCGAGGTCGCCGGCCTCGTAGCTCATTAGCGCTGCCAGGTAGTCATTCATGCCCATCGCGCCAAGCTCGCGGCCCTCCTTGCTGAGCTCGCTCTCGAGCGCGCAAGCGCGCGCGTGCTCCCGATGGGCCTCCGCGACATCGCCCTTTTGGCGCAGAATGTCGATAGTGGCCATGCAGAGCCTGACGCGATCGTCAGCGCTGCACGTCCCTTGCGTCTCTCTCGCAGCAATCTCTGCAGCAATCTTGTTGTATAGCTTGCCAAGGCTGTCCTGGCTCATCCACCACGTGCAGCGCACCTGGTGCGCCATGATGACGGCCAGATCAGCCAGTGGCCACGGGCCACTGCTTGCCTGCTTGCTCGCGCCCTTGGCCCGTCGCATCCCGAGGCGCTCAAGGCCTCTGCGCCCCGGCGAGCCGTCCCCGTACCGGCCGAGTACTTTGAAGGCCCACTTGTCCTGGCGGCCCCAGTCCTTCTTGGGCATGGCCTTGTATTTTTCAAGAAGCGCAAGCATGTCGGCAGCTGCGGCGCGGGTCGCCTCCACTTCGAGGCCCTCTACCTCGCTTTGCGAGTAGCAGATGAGCGCGTACGCAGCCATGAACGGGACCATCGAGCGGCGGCCGGCCTCCACATAGACCCCAAGCGAAGTCTGAAAAGCGCGGCCCGCCGCGGGCCACGCCATCTCTGTGAGGGCGTAAATTCCGCGCTTGTAGTTGAGTACCCATGTAAGCGCGGGGAGCTTGCTCATCTCTGGCGCCTCCTGCTCGTGAATGGCGCGTGCCCGCACGACGTCTCGCTCGCTGACAGCCACAAAGTCGGCGGCGAGACCCGAGAAGAAGAGCGAGCCGGGAAACTTTTTGGAGGCCCAGTCGATGACGGCTTTGGTTTCCGCCACTTGGTCTGGCGTGAGCGCCTCGCCGAGAAACGTCTTGGTGTCGACGTTGTAGCTGATGAGCGTCAGGGCGGCCCAAGGCGAGAGGAGCCCCTCCTCGACCCAGCATTCGCGGATCATGCGCAGGCCTTCCTCGCGGTCCCCCGGGAACCCGCTCAGCCAGCTCGCCAGCTTCATCGTAGTGGGGGGCAACAGTCCGATGATCATGTAGAACGAGCCCAGCGTGAACAGCGCGGCGGAGCGGACCACCTCCCGCTCCTTGCCTTGAAAGTCGACCGCCTCCGTCTTGAGCGTGCGGATCCACGTCCAACTTTTCAGAACATTGTAGATACCTTTGACGTACGAGTGCTCGATCATCTGCAGAATCCCGATTGACAGGGTGCAAATTCCGCGCGTCACCTTTTTCCCGGCCCAGTTTTGCGCTTCTTGTGCCGCAAGGCTGTCTGCCTGCCTGAGCCGCTCCTCGCACTCTTTGAGCTGGTCATCCGCAAACGTGGCCACGCCCCGCATCACCGCAACAAGCGCGTTCACCAGCGCAAACGAACCTCGAATGTCGTACTCGCCGGTGCCGCTCCTGGGCGGGTCCAGCTCCATCCCCGTTTTGAACAGCTTCTCGCTCTCGTCAAACTCGTTCATGAACAGCTTCTCAATCCCCGTGTGCATCAGCTGCATGTCGTGCTCCCACCTGCTTCCCGCGCTGGCGGTCGCGGCCGGCCCATCTTGGAGCGCCATGCAAGCAGCCCTCGCTTCGCACGTGCAGGCAGGAAACGCACGTGTCCGGTCTGCGGTCCCTCCGCACGCTGGCCTGCGATGTCGCTTTGCCTCGCAGCGAGGCGTGCCCGTTCGCGGTCTGCTTGTGCGCGTGCACCTCGCCGGTTTGGCCGGAGGAGAGTGAGGATGTGTCCCTGACCGTGTCAGCGTCATGGACGGCGCCAAAGAACAAAGAACATCAAAGAACAAAGAACAGAAGAATAAAAGAACAACTTCCCTCGGTGCAAAAGAACAGTAGAAGAATAAAAGAACAATTCTCTCGGTGCCAAAGAACAAAGAACAAATGAAGAACAAAAGGAGTTCCCTCAGCATCCAGCCGGACGCAACGGCCCTTTACATCGAAGGAGGCCGGTACTCGATGCAATTCCGAGTCTTGCAGCGCGAGTTGAAGGCTGTCGGGGACGCGCCAAGTGGCAGATCGACGATCGGTCGGTCGATCCAGGCGGCCTGGCTTGGGCCTACTTGCGCGGCTGTGGGGCCAGCTGGATGCAATCTGGGATGCGGCGCCTGTGGGCGGCTGTTCTGGTGGCTGTCGTTGCCGTCCAGGTCGGCGACGCAACTGCGAAGCGGACTTACAAGCCGACGCCGTGCGTGGGCGATGCGCGGGCGAAGGGCGGGGCCTGCCCGGGCGGAGGATGCCTCTTTGAAAACTGCAAGAGCCCGGTGACGTGCGCGGGTGGGGTGTGCAGGTTTGTGAGGTGCGACGGACCGTCCTGCTCGGGCGGCGGGTGCGAGTTTGAGCGCTGCACGAATCCAACTTGCGATGGTGGGGGCTGCAAGTTTTTGACGCTTGGCACGTCGATCGATGAGACGACTTGCTTGGGGCGGAGCTGCACCATCGGCAAGGCTTCCGCGCCCCTTGCCTCAAGTCTGACCGGGAGCTTGGCGTTCTGACGGCAGCGCCGCAAGCCGCAGTTTCGACATTTTCCATCAACCACATTGTATCTCGGTAGCAAACGAACTCTGGTTTTAAGTCTTATTCAGCGACCCAGCGACCCGAACTCTGGTTAGGTCTTATTCAGCGACCCGGCGACCCGAACTCTGGTTAAGTCACATCCAGCCCGGCAGCGCAACCCAAATCTGCCCCCCACACCGGCGCCCGCGCCTTCACAAGCGCGGCGTCCTCGCTGTCCCACTTGCGCGCGCTGCTGAATGCCGCAGCGGTTGGCAAGCTCTAGCTAGCTAGAGCATCACCGACCAGAGGTCTGGCAGCGCGCTTCTTAGCGCCGTGAGGGACGTGGCCGGAAGGGCGCAGCCTCGCACAACCAGCTCCTCCAGGAAAACAAAGGAGGCGAACAGCGTAATCGAGTGTCGCGTGATCTTGGTGTTGGAGAGCGCCAACGAACGCATGCTCGACCCGAAGGCTTCAGCCAAGCGCTTGACTCCGGCGTCGGTTATGCTTGCGTTTTGCGATAGATTGATGCGTTTCAGCTTGGACTCGAATTCTGCGAGGTAGGAAACGCCTGCGTCAGTGACAAAGCCGCCGCAGATCTCCAGCGACTCGAGACACGGAAGACGCGCGCTCGCTAGAGCTTTGCAGGCCGAGTCTGTCACTTTGGCGCCGAATAGGTCGAGGTGCCGCAGCCGCACCAGAAAGTGCAGGCCGCTGAGCGAGCCGCTCGTCACCTCGGCCACGTCCAAGTTTAGCCGCTCCAGTTGGATCAAGCTTGGAAGAAACAAGCGCAACAACGACGACGAGACCTCGCACTGAAACAGGTCCAGTTCTCTCAGGCGCACCAGGCCGGACAGGTGTACCGCCCCTCGGTCGCTCAGCCCCGTCTCCCCTACGTCGAGCACCTCGAGGTCCACGAGCTTGCCGATTTGCTGAAACGCTGCCGTTGACAGGGCGCAGGAGGCCACTCGAAGAACCTTGAGGCGCGGCGCACACTGCGCGATTGCGGCGATGGTGTGGTCGTCCACGGCGGTGCCTCGAAGGTCGACGGAGACGAGGCTTGGGAACCCTCGGACCAAGTGCAAGCGTGGAAGAACTACCCGCGCAACAGAGACGTTCTCAAGCAGCGGAAGTTGAGCCAAGGACTCGAGAGCGGCGCCCACCGGCCCGCAGCGCTCGAGGTCGAGGCTGCGCAGCTGCTCGAGCGAGCGCAGCTCCGAGGCGCCGCGCGCCGTCAGCTTGTTGCCTGCCAACGAGAGGTGCGTAAGTCGGCGAAGCGAGGCGAGGTGCGAGCACCCGGCGTCGGTCACCTTGCACCAAGAGAGCCTCAGCTGCTCTAGCTTGCGGAGCCCGGTGCGGCGCACAGCCTCAAGCTGCATTGCAAGCGTCATCACGTCGGCTTGGCGACTGCACATTGACGTTCCGCCGTTCCACGAGTGCATGGCCCGATGGGCCTCGCTGCCACGGCCCAAGAGCCGCCCAGCCCTCAGCTCTGACTCGGCGAGAAACGCATGAACAGCAGGCGCGTTCGGGATCGGCATGCTCGCCGTCGCCTCCGACCCCGTCGACCGCCGAGGCGTTGCGTTTTCGCGTCTGGTCACACCGCGCGAGCTCGAACTGCCTGAGCCGAGCATTGTTGGCGCCATCTTGAGAAGGGTACGGGCGTTTGGCATGCGGCTTTTGAGGGCCCTCGTCTTGGGCGGTTCGCCCAAAACCGCCAAGTCGCTCCTGAGCTGCCCGCTTGACGCCTGTTCAGACAGTGGCGCCCGCGCAGCTGCGCTGTCTTCAAGGCCTGTGCCTTTGTGGCGGGACTTGCGCGGGCGCAGGAGCTTGCGAAGCCGGCTGGTGCTAGCTGCCTCTTGCTTAAGCTCGCCTTGGCCTGCGATGGAGTTTGAAACATCGTTCTCCTGCCCTCCGTCTTCCAGCCAAAAGGGCCCATCCTCGCCTTCGAGTTCTTCCACAGCGCGTCGCGGGCTTGCACCCGAGGGTTCACCGTCTAGGTCATTCGCGCTGGCCTCGCTTTCGTGGGTTGCAGAGAGGCCCTCGTCCGAGGAGCCTTCGTCGTCGTCCGAGCCGGACGAGCTGGCCGCTGAAGCAGGCAGTCGCATCGTGGCTTGCTCAGCTGCCAGCGCGATAGCCGCGGGAAACCCGTACCGAGCAGCTCGAGCTCCGCAGTGGCACTTTTGCACCGCAGCAACGACAAGCGGCGCCCCTCTCGCGTCGCGTGGCCGGAACGCCGACAGCACGTCGTCGTCGACGGCGGGCATCAGTGACAGATCGAGTACTCGCAAGTTGCAAAGCAGCCCGATTTGGCAAAGGTAGGCGCGCGTCATGAGCTGGCAGCGCTCCAGGGATAGAGTGCGGAGCTTGCGGCAACCCAAGACCCGGGCCAGGGTGGCGTCCGTGAGGTGCGCGCAGCCGGCCAAACTGAGCTCGCGCAACGAGTGGCCGAGTGCGTGAACTACGAGCGCAACGCTGGCGTCTGTGAGCCCCGAGCATCGCTCCAACTTGAGCAACTGGACCTGCGCGTTGCCAAAGCCCAGCGCTGCCACAGAGCGGAAACCCTCGTCCGTTATGGTGCTGCAGTGCGAAAAGTCGAGCTCGCGCAAGCCCTTAAGTCGTGTCAAGGGCTGCACCCAATTGTCGGTAACACCAGGGTACCTGTCGAGCCGAGCCGCGCGGATCGTGCACCCGTCAAAGGCTCGCAATATGCCCTCGTTCAGGAGCTTGTGGCGGCGGGCCATCGCGAAGAGCTCCTCGGCGACGTGGGGTGGAAGAGCGCTCAAGTTGGCGCACGGCTGGCCTTGGTCGTCTGTCCACTCTCGTGCGTGGGTGCAGAGAGTGCGAAGGCACAGTTCAACCAAACTGAGCGGCGAACGCTCTGCTCGGCTGTCAATGCGCGGGCAGTCCACCGCACTATTGTCGTAGCCGCCGCCAGATTCGCTCGCGTCA
>BLSG01000220.1:35629-48897 GCA_012862495.1 Thraustochytrium aureum | reverse complement strand
TTTCTGAATCGCCTTCGGCGTGGGTTTGGCTGGCAAAGACAGGAGTTTCGTTCTGCCAAGCGCCGTGAACTTCGTAGATCGGCAACGTGGCTCCAAAACCGACGTCGAGATTCTGAGCGCCCGAGGCCGCAGATTGCGAGAAATTCATTCCAAAGAGCGAGGCCGCAGTCTTTCCATTGATGGAGCTGAAGCGGATCACACGGAGGGCAGCGCCTCTACAAAGGGCCAAAGCGTGCGTAGCATCGAGTGGTCGGAGCAGCCGCACTGGGCTGGCCAGTTCAAGCCCAAGGAGTTGGCCTTGCCCATCTTTGCTCCAGCACGCCACTGAACCATCTGAGCACCCTGACACGATGCACAGCTCCAGAGCACAAACGCTCATCACGGGAGCTCGATGCGGACCTAGAGTTTTGCTTGTTGGCTGGAGGCCGCTACAGTCCCAAAGCCTAACGTTCTTGTCTTTCGAACCTGAAACGAAGCAGGCCTCGCTGACCGCTGCGATGCAGGTCACGGCGTCCAAGTGGCCGGTGAGGACCGTTGGTTCGGCGTGGGGCAGCTTCCACAGGTGGATTGTTCCGTCCTGCGAACCCGACACGAGGGTGTCGCTGCTTAGCGCAGCCAGGCAGAGCACAGCACTGGAGTGCTGCTTGAGCACAAGGGATTCGCCTTGCTCGAACAACGTCCAAACGATGACGACGCCGTCGTCCGAGCCGGCAGCAACCTTGGAGCCGCTGAGGGCCACAATGGCGTTCACAGGAGCTTGGTAGTGTTTCGTTTCTTCGCCAAATACGTCGTCGTGCAACCCACACACGCGTACCGTGCCGTCCTTCGAGCAGGACGCAAATCTAGTGCCGTCCAGCAAGGCAAGGCCAGTTACGACGCTTTCGTGCGACTCGACGCTGACCACCACAGCCCGCTCGCGCCGCAGGTCCAACGCATACAGCATCCCACTGCTATTCTCAGGCGACAGCACCAAAAACCCGCGGCCCGCCGCGGCGATATCCATGGGTGCCTCGTCAACTGCCTTCAACACCTGGGCCCGTACCGGTTCATTCTGGTTCATCCTGCGAGGGGCCGCGAAGCCGGTCTTGGGCCAAGTCCACGCCACCAACGCGACTCACTCGAGCTCTAGCTCCTCTAGAGAGAATCGCCAGCCAGCGATCCGCGCAGCCGCCGCGCTTGTGTGCTTGGTCTGCCGGCCTCAGTAGTCCTCGCGCATGGCATGCCCCACTATTCCCGAGCGACCCTGGGCGCCTCGCCCAGCCCGACGCATACTGCGGGTCCGCCGGCGCCCCTGCGCATCCACATCATGCACAACTTGCAGTGGAGAGAGGTTGACCAAGTCTCTCCTGGGCTCGGCCCGCGCCGCAGCGCTCGCCACAAGGCGCCCGCAGGCCCGAGTCACGCAGCGCCCGTTGCGCGCGCTCGGTGGCGGGCTCCAGGCGCTTGCGGACGCCTTCGTTGCAACGCCGAGGGCCGCGATGGACGCGGAGGCCCTTGCACACGGGGCTGCGGAAGCTGCTGCGCTCGACGGCTCTGGACCTCTGCTGGAGGACGATTCGTTCCACCGTCTCGCGGGAGCCATGTCCCAGGAAGGGCTTGTTGATCCTGCGGCGGTCGATTTCTCGTGCCTCGCTCGGCACTTGGTTTTGGAGGGCGGCCGCAACCTGGCGCTGGTTTCAGGTGACGACCTGCAGCTGCCCCAGAGCTTTCAGAGCGAGCATTTGGAGGCGCTGACCAGGAATGTGCACAGGCTCGGGTATCGCAACCTTCCGAACGGGGCTGATATGTTTCTGGTAGAGGCTGAGCTAGCCGTGAGAAATCACCAGCAACCACGATCCCCAAATACGATAGGGCAAGAGTTTGCTCGCGACGGTGTTCAGCCAATCGTCGACCTCTCGAGCGCGCTGTTGTACACGCTGTACCTGGCGTGCGAATCGCAGCCTGGCCAGGATTTTCGTGGGCTCGTAGAGCAGTGCTTTCCGCAGCAGCTTGTCCGGCAACGGTTAAGCCAATTCGCGCAACACCCCGACTTGGCCACGCGCAGCATCAACGATTGTGTACGGAACGCCCTCTCAGCTGACGAAGCTCGCAAAGCGCGGCAGTTCTTCAACCTGTGCCTGCTCAAGTCTCGCCCAAGCACACCCGCCCCGCCAACGTGATCAATCCCAAACTGCATGTTGCCCTCGACAGTCAGGTGTGCCATCCACAACTCCAGTTGGAGAACACGCGCGGCAGCGAAAGGGTGTGGCAACCTTTGTGCTGTGCCGCCACATGGAAGAGTGCAGTGAAATGTGCGACCCGCAAAAGCGCGAGGCGCACGCACCGGATTGGAAGCGAGCGAGGAAAAGGCTGGAGGAGTTTCGCCAAAACACGAACACAAGCGTGGCAGTTGACGCAATGGTGCAGGTTGCGAGAGACATTGACCGAATAATGAGCACGATCGAGGGCGAGACCGGGCTCGGCTTTTCCAACGTCCTGGAGACTTTCAAACAGATGGAGGACAAGCAAGATTGGGTTTCCAGGGGTCCAGACACTATCTACGCACCTGATGAGATGTCCTCGTAGATAAGAGCACCGCTGCACTCGACTCGGCTCGCACCTGAATTCTGATGAGATGTCCTCGTAGATAAGAGCACCGCTGCACTCGACTCGGCTCGCACCTGATGAGATGTAGTACCCGTAGCTCGAGTTGCTAAGAGCAAAATTTCCCGCCGCTGCTGTAGGTAGTCGACTTGGCGGGCTGGACCGCCAAGCGCGGAGGCACGAGTCGAAAGGAGCCGGGAACCCCACGCCTCCAGCTGTTCGTTGCGCGTCGGGCAGAGAGCCCCCGAGCGCGCACAGCCTACAGGCCAAAGGTGCTTCAGCAAAGGCGAGCCTGCGCCAACTAGCGACCGCGGCCAGCAATAATAAATAGCGAGAAGAATCGTTGCTAGCGGACCGGCACGGGCTGTACAGTGCGCCGGTCGATAAGTAAGTAAAGAAGAGCGCGCGGCGCGGGCGGGGAGGGGCGGGCGCCAACGACAGGGAATCACCAAAGACTCGACCTGCGCCAGCGCCCAAGCCCCACACCGATCGCGCCTGGAACAGAGGTTCTTGCCCGCGCCACAGCGGCGTCGGGCCGCTCGGAACTATGGAAAACTAGGAGGAAGCCCTGACCGCTGCGTCGGGGTCTGGGCGGAAGAAGTAGAGCAGGACGTGGCCGAAAGGGGCGACGTCGCAGCCTGAAAAGAGGAGGCGAGAACTTGTGCGGAGGCCGACACAGGTACCGCTGCGTGCGCTGCATGGACCGAGAATGCTCGGCCGGCAGGCTCTGAGGTGGTGCCCAGCTCAAGGCGCGCGGCTTGCGGATGTGCTCGCACTCGCGCAGTCGAATTCGCGAGGTGCTGCACAAATACGTGCATTGGTGGAGACGGCGACGGGAGCGCGCCGTGCGGCGCTCCTTCACTCGCGGCGCGGTGTTGGTGTGGCAAGTTGTGCTGGTGCAGCGGCAGTGCTGCGTCGGCCCCCTGCACCTTTCAGGCGCAGATCCGCTTGTACTCTGACGCGACGATAAAGGACGCACGGCGCTTGAGGCCACAGTCGTAGGATGCTTGGTAGGCGAACTCGTGCTTCATTTCCGCTGGAGCGGGAGCGGCCTCGGAGAAGAGCCCGAGGAAATCGTCCAAATCGTCCCAATACTCTGGGAGCTCTGCTTGGCAGGTGCGCTCCCCGTCAAATTCCTCAAGCGGGTGGAAGGGGGCCGGCTCGACGGCGAACAGCTGCGCCTGCTCAGCCTTTCCGCGGTAGTCCTGCTCACTCTTTACGAAGGTGGACTCGAGTTTGACGATCGCGGGCTCCTCCACCTTGACCCCGCAGTGTTGCCGCATCGTGGCCTCGCCCACGGAGCGCATGCGCCCGTGAAAGCTGCGCGTCGCGCTGCGGTCCACGTACCACGTTTGGCCGGTGTACTCGACGCGCTCGGAGTGGATGTGGGTCGACTTGATGCCCGGCTTTTCGTTGATGACTTCGTCGACGCCCTCGTTGAGCTGCGCATTCTCGCCATGGATCTTGAGGGCGGCCTCGTTGTAGGCCTTGGCGGCGTCAATGTCGCTGGCAAAGTAGCCGAGGTGCTCTGACTTGGTGCCGTGCTTGATGCGCGACCGCCAGCGCTGCGTGCAGGCGTGGAACGAGACGCCGCGGTAGGGCGAGGCAAGCCGCTTGACTGGCCCTGGTGCGGCCTGGTGGTGTGGTTGGTCGCCTGCGAACACGATTTCGGGAAGCCTCAGGCCCTGCTGCGTCTCGTGCTCGAACTTGTGGATGACGACCGCGTTGGCGAGTTCGACGCCCTTGGGCACGAGCCTGCTGACGCGATCTGCGTGCATTGTGCTAGCGAGCTAGAGCTTTTCCACGCGGAGTCGTCGTCGAGCTGGGGGATGCTGGTTGCTAGCTTGTCGTTTGGGATTTGCTCGCTTGGGGACCCATGTCGACGTCGCGGCGGCTCTCTACGTAATCAAGCTGCCGCTCAGCATGAGGGGACCGTCTGGCTCTTTCGGATACCTTTCTAAAAAAGGTAGTAAAGGCAATAAAGCAAAGGCTGTTGGAGAGGAAAAGGGGTGAGAGAGTGCGTGACAACCTCGAATTTTTTCGCGGGCCTCCTCCTCCCTGCCTGCGACAGCTCGATTCTCATCCATCAATCCTCTCACGAATCAGCGCTGCGCTCAGCGCACGCTACCACTCTGGCTTTTCCTGATCTGATCGCCATTCCATTTTGCCATCTTTTTAAAAATTCATTCATTCTTCGATCATTCGTTCGGCAGCGAAGGCGCCAACCCTTCAAGAGTCAACGCTCTTGACAAAAGAGGGCGAGGCTGCCAGACGCAACTCCAGCCCCAGGAGCTCGCCCAGCAGCTGCGCTGCGCTGGGGCTCTTTCTGAAGCAGTCGGTTGTTCAGGCGAGCCGGACGACGAAGTGCAGCGTTTTGGAAAGCTCGACGGGTCCACGACGCGGCTGCCGCGTGCCGCCATCCTGATGTCCTTCTTCTACCGGCAGAGCAGCGCGGCGAAGGAGCGGGCTTTCCTCGTCAGTGGCCGGCCGGCCGGCCGGCCCGTTCGTTCAACTTGCAGGCGCTTGCAGGCCCGCTTGCAGGCGCTTCATGCCAAAGGAAATTTCACATCGACCGCGGCTCGGTTCTCGCAGCAAAACAATCAGCGCGATCCGAGCGCGACACAGTGCGGCGCGTTCGGGCGAGGACTCGCACTCACTCGCTCCGCCGCCAAAGGAGAGTTTTATCTCGCGCGTCGCTCCTCTCTCCCGATCTGGTGCACGATCTGCTCTGCGCACTGCATTGGCCCAGCACTCGCGTAACCAGGCCGAATACTGCTCGCTCGCCGCCCGGGTGTGCCTCGGCCTCGGAGCCTGTTTTCCTCGCGAAGAAGATGCGCTCCGTGACTGCCCAAGAGGTGCGAGAAAGAGCCGATCGCGACGGGCAAAGCGGGGGCGTATCGCGGCCTTTCCTGGGCGCAGCCTTGTTGTTGTTTTAATTAAAAACCACAGTTTAACATTTGGCCTTTTTAGCGAACAAATTAGTATTCTCCCTCAATGCCCCCGGGTGCACGCCGGTGGAGTTTTGCAGCCTGCCGTGCACATAGTACGCGACTCGCGCAAACCAACACGCTATCGAGTTTGTCTGGGTCCTGTTCGTTTAATGGACGGCCGCCTGGTGAGAAGCCAGAGCGGCTGAGGTCAGTGGTGAGAGAGAGGGGCTGGGCTCCGAAAATCGCCAAATTGCGCGCGTAAAAGTGCTAGCCAGCTCGGGCTGGAGGGATCAAACCGCCTCGCTTTCCAGCCGCGAAGTACTCACGCAACCCCAGCTAGCCGACAGCGGACGGCTTGGAGGGCTTCTGCGCTCTGCTGCCGTCGGAGAAGTCGAGCCGCTCCGGCTCGGTGGAGTCGTTGATCCCCCCACTCCGAGTCCCTCCGCTGGCTCGGTGGTCGTTGTCTGGGACGAGGAGGTGTCGGTAGCTGTGCCGCACAACGACGTCTGCACAACGACGTCTGTCTGTCATGGAGAGTGAGTGCTCCGGGCGCTCCCCCCTCCGACGTGGTGGCCGTCATGCGGCATGCGGCTGCACGTGCCGCAGCGATGTGGCCAAGTCGTGCCGGGCAAGGAGTGCCGGGCTGGAGTCGGTTGAGTACCTCTACTTGTCTTACTGGGGAGCGAGGTGAGCTCGCTCCAATTTGCTCACTGGTTTTCACCAAGGAGGATCCTGCTTGTTTTCACCAAGTGTTCGCCTCGCTGCAACGGAGCGCGAGCGAGTCTCCGAGTCATTCATGCGGCAAGCGCGCCGCACCTGCTGCGAGCCGGCATCGTTCGAGTGTGCTGTTGGCGAGTGGGAGCGGCTCTCTCCAATCACGCGACCTGCTCGGTTGGCCCAAGCCCCCACCTAAACGGGGAGGTGACGGGTCCAAATTAGGCCCAGGGGAAAACGACTCTATTGGGACGCCGCGACAATCAAGCGCTTGCTGGTCGTCGATCGATTCTGGTCGATCGATCGATCTTGGTCCAGCTGGCACTTGTTGGTTTTCCGCGGCCCCAGACATCCTGCAAAGAAACGGCCGAAGGCGCAAGCTTGCAAACCTCCCACAACTTTTTCTTCGCGTTGGCAGCCGGGACAAAAGACGGGACAGGCGCTGAGCGATGCATCGGTTGCTCGCATGTCGACACGCTTTGCGCAAGTCGGTTCCCCTTGCTTTGCACAATAAAACGCGCAGGGACTCCAGGCAGGCACGCTTGTGCGTAGAGCAAGCGTCGAGTGTTGCTCTGATCTGGATTTGCGTTCAACAAGTTCTCGTACTCAACCAAACACAGCCTGCAAGGCCGGAGACTCCTGATGAACCTCGCACCCGCCATCGCACGCGCAGGCGCCTTGGCTCTGCCTATCTGGTTATCGGCGACGTTTACTCTCTGGAGCGCTCTCCGCAACCCTCGGCTCGTTTTCCCTTGTCTTTCAAGACAGATGAATGAATGAATGTTCTTGATCACATAATGGATGCATGAATGCACACAGAAGAAGAAGCCGATTTTTTTGCGGGGCAGACTCTTAAAGCAGGAGAACAGAGAGCAAGATCGCAACGAGCAGGGCCGCAAGCGCCGAGACGAGCGCAGGAGAGACAGCGAGAGGCTTGTCCTGCTTCTCAAAGTAGTCCGGATCGAGCGCCATCACCTCCTTGTGCAGCTTTTCGCACTCCGACCGGAACAGCGGAAGCATCACGCTCGGGTCGGTTTTGACGTCCTCCGTGGCCACCAGGCCAAACGAGACCTTGTCGACGTACGTGGCCGCCCCCGCGTAAAACCCGAGCGGGCTGCAGGCCACGAACCGCACGTCCTCAATCTCCTGCCCGAACAGGCTCAGCTTGGTCAGGCTGAACAATACGTTGCTGATCATGATGGAAAACTTGGCGTTCGCCTCCACCACAATCTCGACGACCTTGTCGCGCGGCAGATAGCTCATCGCCTCCATCAAGTAGCGGCGCACGATCATGTCCGGCGAAGCCTTGCGCATGCGGCTCTGGTCCCGGAACGACAAGAGCGTCTCCACGCGGCCCTCATGCAGCGGATACCGCGCGGTCTGCACAACGATGTGGTTCCCAAACCACTTGTCCGACAAGTAGTCAACGCCACTGGGCCGCACGTTGGCGGCCAGCGTCCCGCGCAGGTCCGCCGTGCCCTGCATAATCGGGTCGTTGATCGACTTGTAGTATTCCTTGATGCCAAGCGCCGTGAGCGCCAGCATCACGTCGTTCACGGTGGCGCCCGGCACCCGGTCCTTGATCTCTTTGAGCATCTTGACGTCGAGGTGCTCGCCGGGCGGCGTCGTGGCGAACCGCCAGTGCTTGGGAAATTTGCCGCTTGGCTGCTTGAGCCTGCTTTGCACGTCGTTAGCCAGGATCTGCTCGCTGATCGGCCCCCACACGCCCTCCCAGAGGGCCACCAGGCGCTCGTACCCAGAGAGCTTGCGGCCGCGCCCCGCCGCACGCTTGCCCTTCTTCGACCCGGCGCCCGACGAGGTCTTTTTTGAAAACACGGGGTTGTCGCCCTGGCCCTCGCACATGCTCAGTAGCGCGCTGACCGCGCTGGCGCCGTCGGCATGCGTGTGGTCGGCGATCCCGATCACCGCTGCGCGCCCGCATGGGAGCTTGTCCACGACGACATACCGCCACCACGGCTTGCTGTAGTCGAGCCCGTCGTCGACGAGCTGCTGCAGGTATTCCTG
This sequence comes from Thraustochytrium aureum, assembly GCA_012862495.1. NCBI lineage: Eukaryota > Bigyra > Thraustochytrida > Thraustochytriidae > Thraustochytrium > Thraustochytrium aureum. The sequence continues at coordinate 40,645 of BLSG01000220.1, read as the reverse complement.
CCAGTGTTGCTCGTCCTCAAAGCCGGCGTGGTGCTGAAAGTGGTACGCGTCGTCGATGGGGCCCGCCTCCTCCCAGTAGGTCCAGCCCTTGCGCTCGCGGGGGACCGCTCGGTACCTGAATACTTTGTCCACCAGCTTTTCGTGCACCTCGTTGCGCAGCACCTCCATGTCCACGGGCTCCGCAAAGTAAAACCACCCCATCGTCGTGATGGGCTTGGCGTCCAGCTTGCCTGCCTCAAAGTCCCTCGACCCGAGGTGCATCAGGTGCGAAAACGTGTCCGCCTTGACCCTCTTGGGGCTCTTCCCGCTCCCCATCGTGCTCAGCCCTGGACCAGTCGCGCTTGCCCAGCTTTGATCTCGAGAGCGCTGCAGCGGCGCGAGCGCAATGGATCGTTCGATCGGTCAATCGATCGGGGTCTGCCTGCCCATCGTCATTTCGCCACCAACTCGAACTCGACTCATCAAAGTGTAGTGCTGAATGACTACGCACTGACATCGAGGTGCGTTGATTGCTGAATTGCGGCCGCCGAAACGCGTTGCATCCCACACGGACAAGGATGGATGAGCTGAGAGCGCCCCTTCTTTTTTTCTTTCTCGAGAGAAGCACCCTCACGGGATGAATGGAGGCGCCCAAAACGATGTTTGCGACCTTCATGCCGCTTCGCGCGACTCGGTCGCTCGGCCTCATCACCAAGTCACATCACCATCATCGTTGTCGCGCCAGCCCGCCGCCAGCCGCCATGACATACGGCGTGGCGGTCTGTCGTCTCTAGCTAGAGGTAGCTCTCGTCAGGCGCGAGGAATTACTTTTCTGCGCAGTCTACGGACGGAGGTCTTCAGAATCAGTACACTCTCAGGGTTTGCATCGAGCCTGCCTGCCCGCCGCCCAGCTCGCACGCGTCCAATCGACTCACGCCGGGGCAGCAGCACAAGCATCCTTGGCAGAAGCAAGAGCAAGAACAGAGGATGAGCAAGCAGTAGAGTAGGTTGTGGTGTGTGTTTCCGACCATTATGCCACGACTTACAACGGCGTGCTCGTCTTGACCAAGATCGGGTTGTCGCTGGACACGGACGCTGCGCCGTCCGCAATCAACGTGCCAGCTGCTGCCCGCGCACGGGCGCGCTTCACGAGAACTGCGGCTGCAACGATAGCGGCGAGGACGACCGCGCCCCCGCCAGCTGCAGCACCGATGACCCAAGCCTCCACCGACTCTTCGGTGGACGCCGTCGCTGGCGACGACGATGGCGTCGGCTGTGTCCCGAACGTGTAGCCTTCAGCCGTGAAAGCAGCACCACCGCAGACCTGCCCAAAGAGCAGCGCGGCAGGCACGCCGTCCGCGTCAGAAAGCGCGGCGCGATCGCCTGCGAGCGCGACGGACTTGCCCACAGTCGTGCACTGGTCCCCGGACCCGACGAAGCGCAAGTGCGCGGATACGGGAACGGCTTCGCCCGCAGGCCATTCCGAGACGAGCCGCAGGCGCCAACGAGAAAACGGGGAAGGCAGCACGCCAGAACCTGCCGGGCTCAGCCGGGTTTGCTTCGTGACGCAGACAGCTGTGCCGTCAACCGTCGCTGCCTCGCCAGCACTGCACGTTCCGTGAGGGCCATACTCGAACGAGAAGCGGAACGCCTCACCAGACTCGACCGTAAAGGCCGACTCCACCACGGCGTCGCCCTCCGAGGCGCCTTCGGTGTAGCGGTAAAAGGTCGGCGTGCCGTCCGCGACCAGCTCGAGCTCCACTGGCGCACCAGACCGCGGAAGCAAGCGCCCGGCCGCGTCGCGCAGGACGACCTGCACACTAGAGAGCTCAGAAAGCCAGAGGCATTCGCCTGGATTCGCGAACGAGCTCGCCACCACGTCGGTCAGAACGGCAGAGCCGCCGACGAGTTCCTGCATGGCACGGGGCGACTCGAGGCCGCACGCGCCCTCGCGGTCGCTCGCCGCTTGGCGAGAGTCTAGGGGCTCGACCCACGCTCGACGGATAGAATCCAGCAGGTCGGTAAAGCTCTCGAGCACCTCGCCAGCAGACCCCCGCGCCGGCGCACTGACCTCGAGTATCTCGGGGCTCAGCGGAATCACGCAAGCAGTCTGCGCGCACCCGGAAACCCTTGCGATGGTGACGTCGTTAACGCCGACTTCAACCTCCTGCGTGTCGCTCTGGAGCCTAATACTGAGCTCGCTCAAGATCGAGACTTCGACGACCTCCAGGGTAGCCTCCCACGCGTCAACAAACGAGACTTGGCTGCAGGTCGCCCCCGACCCGTCCACGGCCTTCCACGCCTGCGGCCAACTGACGGTCTGGAAAGCAGAGTAGAGGCGAATCGCGCCGCCAAATACGTCCTTGGCCTGCACCGAGCAGATGGCGGCAATCGAGCTCGGCTTGATCCGCACAATGTTGACCTGCTCAACCGCAGTCGAGTCCTCGTCGAGAATGGCTCCCAGGCCGGCTTGGGGAAGCTTCGCGCAAGAGCTCGCGTCGAAGCCGGGGATGTCCGCGAGAGAAGCATTAGGAAAGGCAAACCGAAACATTTGGCACGTGTTCTGGGCCGCGCGAAGAATGGACTGCTGCGCACCAAACACGGTGCTGCGGAGAAGCGCGTCACCCGCGAGACGGACGTGGCCGCCCGCGTGTGTGAGGAGAGCCCGCCAGCTGTCCGAGAGCGGGAGGGCCGCAAACTCGCGAGCTTCTATCGCCTCCGCCGCGCGCACCAGCGCCCCGTTCAAGTTGATGCCAACCGCCGAAGCGCGCTGCAGCGCCTCGAGCGCCGGGACGCACGGCTTGATCACGTTGGTGAGGTCCTTGCTCGACAAGGCGCGGCGCAGCGACTTGTTTGTGGCACCGGCGCTCGCTGCCGACGACCGCTGCGACAGCCGACGAGCCACGCTGCCGTTGCCCGCGTTGAGGCGCCTCGCTGTGGCGCGCCCTGGGACCAAGCACACCTCATTGTCGGTGGTGAGCACGCTTGAGCCCAGGAGCTGCAGCGCGTCCCAGCCGAGGCCAAACGTCGGCTTGAGGAGGGTCCTGGCAGAGTCGAGCCGGTTTGCGTCAGTGTTGCGCCCAGAGATCGCCGCGGCGGCCGACTGGAGGATGTAGGCGACACCGCTGAGCGACCGCGCCGCGACCGAGTCGAGCGTCGTGGAGGTCAGCAGCTCGTAGTTGTCACCAAGCTCGGAGATGCCTCGTCCGCGTGTCTCAAAGTCGTGCAAGGCGTCGCGCGCCACGAGGTACGCCCCGATCGCGGCCACGATGTCGCTCGCGCCGAGGTGAGCAAACACCACTGCAACAGCTTGGAGAGGGTCTGCCGATGGCGACACAGGGAACGGCACTACAGGGCTCGGCGCGCTGTCGTCGAGGAGCCAGCCTGAGATGAGGCGCACGGTCGTTTCCACCGAGAACGTCACGAGGTCCAGACTCGCTTGGACTTGCGCAAACGCGAGGCCGGCACGGACGACCTCGTCGTCCTGATCCGTCACGTCCACAAACTCTTGAATGAATGGCCCAAGCGCCGCCGTCAGCTCGCCGGTCGCCCGCTTGAACTCGCTTGCCGCAGCCTTGAGCTCGACAGCCGTCTTGTTGATGACGCCGACTGCGGTGGCGATGGAGGTCGGCGTCGGGTTGAGCGCCTCCGACAGCTGCTCGAGAACAAACTCCATCCCATCAAACAGGTTCTCCGTGTGCGGCCCGGACCGCAGCTTCGCCTCAGCTGTAAGCGCAACGTCCTTCAGGAGGACGCTTGCTTGGTACACCTTGTCAAAGTCTGTGGCGAGGGCGGCCGGAACGGTTACGATCGGCTCGCGGCCTACGTTTACCTGAGCCATCGCCCGGTTGGCGTGCCACCTGGACAGGTACAGCTGAAACACCGCCGGAGTCGTTGCCGCGGCGAGGTCGATCATGGCCGCGACCTCGTCGAGCGCGTTCTCCATCTCGTCCGGCGACCCGGCGGAGGTGTAGTACGTCAGCGCGCAGTTGGCACTTGAAAGCAAGTGCACCAAGGCGAACGGGTCTGCGGTCGCGTTCCAACCCTGGCGGAGCGCGCAAGCGGCCGACGTGCGGGCGTGGGCCATCGAGGATGCACCGTCGAGCAGGTTCTGGCTGCAAGCGGTATCCGTCTCGTTCACCGCGGCCTTCCCACACGGGCAGGGAATCGTGCACAAGAACGACTCCTCGTCGGCGATCTGGTCGACGAAGCGGCTCTGCCAGCGCAACGCGCGCCGCGTCGAGCTCGTTGCCTCGAACAGGTTTGGCTTGGCAAGAACGTCGTCGACGACTTTGAGGCGCGCTCGAAGATCCTCCAGGCTGCCGGCAACGAGACCGCGCCCTGTGAGGCATTCTTCAACGTGCTTGGCGGGGTCGATTGGGAGTCGGTTAGTAATGACGGGGCTCAGGCCAGGATTGTTCATGCGTTTGCCATGGTTGAGAGTGCAGGACCGCCACGGCTCGTCTGGGGCCAGGGCGGCTGTTACCTTCGCCGTCGCCTCTGCAATGAGACAATCAATCTTGTCAGACCCGGGGCGCCCGTTGTATTCAAAGCCTGCCGCTGAAGCGACGCTGGCGCGGGCTTCGCAGGCAGCTGCAGTTGTCGCTTCAACCCGAACAAAGGTCCCAGCAGCAAGCACGCAACGCGTGCCGTCGCCCATTGAGCTAAACGTGGTCTTGGCGCCCGGTCGAAAGCCGGCGGTCGTGGCTCGCGCGGCAGAGCAGTTCGCGACCTTGATAGCTGTCTCGACTTGCAGGTTGACGAGCGGGTTGAACTCGCAAGCGACGAGACTGCCCGCTCCGCCGAGACTTGCAAACGCTGCATTCCGCTTCGTTCCGCACGGGCAGGCGCCGCCGTTAGCAAGATCGCGCGCGAGGCTTGAAATGAGCGCCTCGTCACATGCGCCGAACGCTGGCTCGTTGCACTGGCGACCCGCTTTGTCTGCCGCCGTGCAAATGCACTCGCCAAAGTGCTCGCAAGAGTTTGGGGCAGAACTCGCCGAATCGCACGTTGTCTTCCGGCAGTCGAATATTCCCT
>BLSG01000217.1:31988-46530 GCA_012862495.1 Thraustochytrium aureum | reverse complement strand
TTCTTGTCCCATCCCCTGCGGACATTGACATCACCATTTATGACGGCTCGTTCGGACGGAACCGCAAGATCGGGAGTGTCAAGTACAGTGCCGCTGGCTTCTCGACGGCCCGGCCGCTCTCAGCGAGCGAGTGCAAGGCCTTCAGCATGACGCCCGCTGGACTTGGCTTTTCTGGAACCATGTCTGGACCGAAAGACGCGCCGGCCTCCGCCCCGACCTCCAGCGCGGGCATTTCCCCGGCAAGCCCCGGAGTCCAATTCCCGTACATTTCAGCAAAGCCTTCCGAAGCGCTTGCAAATAACACGCTGTTGGAAGCCCTCCCGACAAAGAAGGTTTCAATCGACGCGACCGACTGCCACGAACACTTTTACAATTCTCGCGTGCCCCGGCCACGGAAGAAAGGCAATCGGTCGCAAGGCGAGTCTGGGGCCGTCGTGGCGGGCCCGTTCGTGTTCAGGCGCGGAAACAACGGCACCAGCAAGAAGGAGGCGCAAGTCACCTTTGGCGTCGAGCTCTACAGTGTCTCGGAGGAGGTCGCCACGGAACTCGAGAGGTTTGCGAATGCTGTCCCGGGCGCCGCACCGTCGCTGGGGTCCGAACGCGGCGCTCAGAAAGAAAACCCCGCCCAGCTCGCTGAGGCGTGCATGTTTGCTGGCGCGCGCTGGAACAACTTTCGCAGGTTTTCCCAGCATGGCGAGGAGGGCGTGGGCAGCCTGAGTGGCCCTCCTCTGGATGCAACGAGTCCGCCTTTGGCAAGCCAGGTCAGTGTCAATTGCGTCGACGCAGAGACTCGCCAGGCCGGATCCTTTCGACGCCCGGGCCAACCGCGGCGTGCAGAGGTGCCTCGGATTTCTTCTTTCTATGCTGGTCGCTCGTGGGGATGGAGCTCTGCTCCGCCACCCCCATTTGCTGGTGAAGGTAGTCCTGCCACGTTTGGTCGTCCAGATCGTTCCCCTCGGGAAGGGGAGGCGCGGCCTAGCCTTGCACCGGCCTTCGCTGGACAGCCTCCTCCTTCTTATTTTGAACCGAACAGCTCGCATGAAGCGTCGGCAACGCCAAGTGGTGGGTTTCTCGCGGGGACCGACTATGGTGGAGGTTTTGCTGGAGCGCCTGTGAACCCAAACGCGAGCATCGACTCTATCCCGCGGCCTGGTTCAGCGTACAGCACGTTGGATGCTGCGGACCAGACGGCGACCTGCCTCGAGCTCGAAGACGTTGCATACACGATGAGAGAGCGCTACTCACGGCGCACGATTGCGGCAACTGCTGCAGAATCTGTGCTGGTTCTCTGGGCGCCAAACGGAAAGAGCGTCTTCAATGTGGTTTTGAGTAGTGCGCGCGTTCACGGCGACTCCTTGATCACTGTTTCGTCTGCTTGGAGGCTTCAGAGTGTCGGAGAGATTCGGCTCCAAGTTCGACAGCTCGCCCGCCTTGATCGCATCATGGACCAAGGGACGAATGCCAACGTGCGAGGTGGATTTGGCTCCGGGCCTCCAGTCAGCTCTCGCACGTTCTTTGGGGCAACAGCCGTTCCGCGCTATGTTGCTGGGCACGCCAGCTATCACAATTCAAGCTACTTCCACGTCCGAGGCCACGTTGGCAAGGACGTGCAAGACAATGAGTCGCTGGAGTCGTGGGTGCAGGTTGGTTTCGTTTCCGTCGGCGCTGCGCTTTCTCTGACAGGCAACATAGCAGACATGGACCGGCATGCGAAAAACCAGCTCGCATTCCTGGATGTCCTCAATGAAGCGAGAAGCCTACGCACTGAAGCATTTGACGACGTCACGGCCAGCAACCCCTATCCGCTGCCGACAAGCTCCACCCTAGCCGACCTCAAGGTCGAGTACAAGTACGCAGTCCAGCTGTGCCGCTTTGCCTACGCAGCCCCAGTCGGAAGCAAGTACAATGGCAGCGACGCGGGTCAGAGTCGCTCTGGCTGGGACGGACAAGAATCCCTCGACGACGACGACGACGACGACGAGCTGGATTCGGCCGGCACGGGGAGTTTGGGCGAGGGCAGCCCGAGGGATTCGCTCGAGCACGCTGCTATAGCACGCCACTTGAGCGCAACAGGCCTTGACTCTGCTCCTCAAAGCGGACCTCTAGAGCAAAGCCAGGAGTTGCCAATCTCTGGTGCGAGCGGCAGCCGTCGAAAGCAGCCGGCTTCAAGCAGTGAAGACTCGGAGGAGTCGTTCTGGTCAGCGAACGAGGGCTCTGTTTCCGAGGAGAGTGTGGCGTCCGATTCTCAGTCGAGCTCATCAGGGTCTTCGTCGTCTTCGCGAAGCTCCTCGTCCTCCTCTTCTTCCTCTTCCTCCGCCTCCCGGTCTGCCTCTTCATCCTCGTCGTCGGAAGCGGCGACGACACCTGTAGATCGGCTTTCGCAACTGCCACAAGCGAAGCGCGGCTCCGCACGGGCTTCCTCCAGAGGGGACCACGCACCGCATGCGTCAGATTCGTCATCATCATCATCATCATCTTCGTCGTCTTCGTCGTCGACGTCTTCGCTCTCGTCATCCGCCTCCTTAGACCAGTCGAGCCGCCCAGCGGCGGGTCATAGTGGTGGCCGGCAGAGTGCCCGCGAACCGGTCGCTGGACCGGAAGACGGCGAAGGAGGCGAACATGGTCGCGCGATTGGGGAGGACGCTTCATGGTCGCGGAGCGGCGTGCGCCATGGAGATATATTCACTGCAGCGGATTTGATGAGCTTCACCACCACGCCGCGTCGAGACCACGTCGTCGAGGTGGCGAACTTGTCCCCCTACTTGGCGCACTTTGAGCTCGAAAGCGTACCGTTTACAAGCATGGAGTCCCCCAATGTGCTTGTGCCGGGCAGAAACCAGGCCTCCCACTTCGCCAACATGGTTCGGCAAGGCCTGCCTGTAGCGGGCCTCGGGGAGTCTCACAACCTGTTTACTCGTGTCCACCCGCTCGTTCCGGGTCCGTACGTGTCCCTCCAGGCGCCTTCACCCTCAATCCTGCGCAACAGGCTTCTCCAGAGGGCCTCAGCGGCGTGCACAGCGCTGGTGAGGAACAACCTGGTACGCCCACCCCGCGCCGGAACTCTACACTTATTGAGGAGGAGGCAAAGGAGCAGGCTCGGCTTGTTTCGCAGCGCGAGTCCCGCGTTCTTTTGGTTGAGGCGTCGGATTTGATGGAGTTTTTCGTGACACCGCAGGGGATCAAAGAGCTTGAGCAGTCTATGCTCGCTTACTTTCCAGTTGCACCAAACTTCGATCAGATGGCTGACTACTTCGAGAAGCCCTACCTGAGGCACCGTGACAACAACCTTGGCAGCGCCGATGGGAGGCTACCCGGGCCGCCCAAGGCTTTGGCCCCGCCGCAATTTGCAGGCTTCAAAACGCGTCTGCGCCTACATGGTATCAACTTGCGCTTGCTGCACTGTGAGGTCCCGGAGCAGAATGACGCAGCGAGCGAGGTTGAGCAGGGCCGAAAGGAGCCGGAAACGCAACACGGCAAGCCGTCTGGGGATTCGCGGCGTCGCCACGGCTTTGCTCGAGGGACCCGGCGGCGGCGCCGGGGCCGCGAGCACGTCCGCCCGGTTCCATACCTTGTACATGCGTGCTGCAATGAGCTCGAGTTTGTTTTTGCTGGCTCCGAGACAGGGCTCGAGATGAAATTCCATCTCCACAACTTGGAGGCGCGTCTCGGCGTCTTGCACGCGAGGCTGCGAGCGTTCAACGCCGCAGCGCTTCGAGACGCGGGAGCTCTTGCCAACGTCGTGAGGCTCGCCGTGCGGAAGATTAACGTGCAAGGCCACTTTGGGGAGGGCCGTCGGTTCGCCCCGAAGGCGCCAGCCGACCGCCTCAAGCTCGGTCTGGACTGCATGCGTCTTGAGTGCAGTGTCGACGCTGTGCGCGCAATATTCAACACCGCCTTAGCCTGGGCGCAAGCGACGCAAAGTTTGGCGGAGGTGAGTGTTGGCGTTTCATTCCGCAGGCGCAATCAGTGGGCGATTTTGGCCGGGGCGGTGCTCAAGCTGGCCTCGCGGCTTGATAAGCTGAAAGGGGACTTGAACGGGGAGCCGAAGAAGGTGCAGCTTCTCGCAGTAATGTGCCCGCAAAACGAGTGGGTCAAATTTGAGGACAGGGAGCTTCCCAAGTGGGTTGTGCTCACCCGCTTTCGCCGCATCGCGTGCTTCATCCCTGATTATGATCAGTTGCTCCGGGAGATGGGCTCGTGCCAGCTTGACAGACAAGCGAGCGTCAATCCGATTCCGCTGGAGGTGCTGGCTGGGGTTGGGTTTACCAAGAACGTCGAGGGACACTCGCAGCACGAGTTCTCGACCACGTACGCGTTCTTCAACGCTCTCCTCGACGCGCCGCTTCTTGAGGCAAGCGCGCACGATCGGTCTTCGCCGCGAGCGCCTGTGGGCCGCCCAGACGACATTGACGTCCAGCTGATCGCGCAGGACCTGCTCGTGAGGGTTTTCGATGCGCACAAAGCTTTGCACGTGCGGCCACGGTCGAAGCGGTTTTTCCAGGAGGGCCTTTCGCAAAGTCCAGCGCCAGAACAACGCACGGCATGGACCACGGTGGCCATGAACCACGCTGACCGCGTCTGCATGGACACCGCATTGACAGGGATTTCTATTTCGATCTTCAAGTGCATCGCGGAGAACGCCCTCAGTAGGCACCGCCGCTACGGTGCTGCTGGCCCTGGCGTTGGCGGGGGGGCGGTCATGGCAGCTCGTTTGACCTGCGAAACAGCAACGGTAGCCTAGCAGGCTCTTCTACTCCTGGGGGCAGTGTGTTTAGCCAGCCCAACTGGTTGTACTCGATTGAATACAACATCGCGGTAAAGGCGGAACGGGTCGCCTCATCAACGTCGCCAGACTTTCTCTCGGCGATTAGCGCCACACGCTCTGTAGTGGAGCGCCTCTCCTGCGTGCTTCGGGACTACTACTTCAAGAGACGCTCTGCTGCCCACTTGCACGAAACAGAGATCAGCACAATCCGGTGCAATGAAGACGCCTCGTCGCGGGAGAGCCAGAACCCATCAGAAAGCTACATGAAGCCGCAGGTGGAAGGCGAGCAAGATCTTCAAAAGTGGCCCAAACCGTGGTTCGCGCACAAGAATACGCCGAGCGCCCTCGACATGGACAAGCCTTTCGAGGAGGCGCGGTTCTCTGCCTCGACTCGACCTGCGGACACACTGGGGGAATTGAATCCGCGGATCGCTCGATCGATGCGTCGCAGTGAGACGTTGGCCCCGAAGTCGATGCACCAGCGCCTAGGCGAGGGTAGTTGGGACGAGTCTAGCATGCGTGTCGCGTTCAACCCGGCGGAGGAGATTAGTGCGTCTGCCTCGTTCGACGAAGCCAATTTAAAACGGCGCCGCGAATACGTCGGAGCGCCCAGCACGCCTGCGATTGGCCAGCCTCAAGGGTACTTGGCTGGCGCTGGGGCAAAAGCAGCTCAGCTGCAAGGACGGGCCCACTCTTCGTCTGTGACGGACGAGCCCGGCGCCAGGTCCGACTCGAAGTCGCTCAAGATGAAAGAGGCTGCACGGCGGAGGCGGTCAGTGATGACACCAGCGGCGGGAGGCATTGCTTCCGAATCCTGCCTTACCACAGAAGAAGCTGAAGATGTGGCCAAGCCATACCCGCCGCCCTTCCCCACGCTTGCTGTCAACCACCAGCGCCCTGGCCTTGCCATGTCGTATGCAACGAGTAGCGATGGCACAGCTCAGTCGCTGCTTGGGAACCACGCTAGGCTGGCCAACGAGGGCGTGTCCATCAGCCGAGGCGAGTTATACAGAGGTGTCGGCGCGTCGGCGGTGGCGTTTCCACCTGCTGCTGTTAACTTCGCAGGAAGTGCGCCGCCAAGGCTTGGGAAAATGGCATCCAACGCCTCGCTCGTGAGCGAGACAACTGCCGCCACCGACCTGGACGTTGCGGACCAACCGATTATGGACCAGGTTTCTGTTTTCCTCACGACGCACGTCAACGAGATCCAAGTCGAACTGCGCGACTCCTTCGATTCGCTGATTGCGCCGAAGGGAAGGGCAGGTGGCTCGAATAGTCAGGAAACGCGCGGCGTTTTGTGCCTTCGCGATACAGCTTTTGTGTGGAACCGACTGAGCCACGTGCTCGAAGCAAGCACGTCGGCTCGGCTTGAGCAGCGTAGTTTTGCGCCCACCCCTGGGGCGGCAGAGGGTGTAACTCCCGGGGCCGAGGTCCCACTCGAAGGCTCTGGACGGCTCCGCGACTTTGTGTTGTTGAACGTCGAGCAGTGCATGATGCGCTTGTGTGGTTCGACTGGCGGGAAGGAAAGCCCGGACTGGGAGACCAGCCTCGCTCTGAACGGGATTTCTGTGAACGGCCTCTTCGCGGTGGACCCGCGGCCGTCGGCGGGGGGCCGGGCAGCGTTGAATGGAGAGCCCCTCACCGACGTTCGCTTCACCGTGAGCAGCAGAAGCACATTTGCCAGCGTCCCGCTGCATGCGATCGACCACGACAAAGTGCAATCTCTCATCGACGGCTGGGCGGTTGCTTACAAAGACAGCTTAGACGACTGGGCCGCCTTCGCTTCGCGCTTCCCCGCTCGCGAGGGCTACGCAGACCCCTTTGGGTTGATGTCGCCGCTGAGCCCGCACGATCTCGCGTTGGACGTCGACAAGGAGTACGCGGGACCAGGAGCCGGAGAGAAAGGGGCTGCCCCTCGAGGTGACGGGTACGAGGGGCCGCACCGTGCTCCAAGAGGGGCGGCGCAGACGACAAACCCTCTGATCTCTCCGCTGGCGTCGCCTTCGTCGTCGTCAAGGCCGAAACATGAAAACGGAGAGATCTGGTCCGCCGAGCCCGGACAGACGATCTTGCGACGTGTGGAAGACAGCGCGGCTCGTCTTCGTCGAAGGCGTGCCTCAATTCAAGAGCAGATCGAGAGCTTCGCAAACGCCGCGGCTGTTCTCGATCAGGACTCGGACATCGTCAAGGTGCGGTATTCACTGTTGGTCCGGATACACGACATAAAAGCGCGTTTGCAGCCGCACGCAAAACTGCTGCTCAAGTACGAAATGGAGAGTTTGAGCTTTTCCCTCAACAAGGAGTCGGATACCAAGGCCCACTCGAAGCTCAATTCGCAGCTGTACATCGGTAAGAGCCTCATTGGCTTCGACAAGAGGGAGAAGAACACGGTCAATGTCAGGACCGTGGACGCGGCCCAGATTCGCGTTCGCCCGTGGGTACCGGCGAAAAGGCAGAAAAGTCGTTTTCGACAGCATCGTCTCAGTCGTCTCAGTCGTCGCCGTCTGCGGGCTCTTGTGCGCATGACAACGAGGGCATCTTCTTTGAGCAGACACTGCCTCAGATCTGGTTAAAGTCAGAGCTCTACGCAAGGAAGCGCCGCCTCCCCGTGAAACGCAAGGACTTCACCAGCGGCGATGTGGGGAGCAACTCCGAGGAGGAGGAGCACGGCGACCAAGGCCTTGCGCATCTTCGCAGTGGAGGGCGACACCGCAAGTCAAACTCGTTGGAGAGCGTCAGCCTCGTGAGCGAAACGGGCTCTAGCAGAGCGGACAAGATGAACGGGTGGGAACCGGACTTTTCTCTCGAGCAACGCGTCGACGATCAGCGCCACAACTGGCTTGTCTAGCCGGGCGGGGATCGGGGGCAAGCGGAGGGCCAAGGCGTCGCTCGACGCTGCAACCGACGATGACAGCGACAAAGAGTTGGTGCTATGCCTGAAGGTCGTCGTCGAGCCTATCCGGAACACGTTCACTCCAGACATTATCGAGCAGTTTTTGGTCCTGCAGTCTGGGCTTGCGCATGAAATCAACAGTTTGCTGAGTTCGATGAGCCGGTTTTCGGCCGAGATCTCGGCAAGACCGCAAGGCGCCAAGTCGCGGGCCGGGGGCGCGGCCTTTTCTAGTGCCTCGCGCGCGGAATTGCGCACTGGCGTTGATGAACCCAACAACCGTGATGCTCGGCGCCAATCTCGGAAACAGAGCGCTGCCGCCAAGGCGCATGCGGAGCCGCTCGGGCTAGGGGCCCGGAAGAATCCAAACGGTCTCGCGATTCACGTGCCGTCAACTCGCGCTGATTACGGAGAAGCTGCTCTGGTTGGCGGAACCCAAGCGGCCGACATCAGCGCGTTGGTGGAGGAGCCCGATGAGCATTTCCCGAAGCGTCGGATGCGCTACTCGTTTGACTTTATCCTTGGCGGGGTTTCCCTCGCGGCCATGTCGGACCACGGCGCCAGCGAGCGGGAGGAGGGTGCGACCCTGCCTTTCGGGACAAGCATTCGAAGCGCCGCTGAGGCAACAAAGCTTTCACCAGAGAGCGCTGAGCGTGCGACGCACATCGAGCAGCTTCGCAGGCGTGGCCCTTGGGCCGAGCTGCACACTGGCAAGTTTCAGCTTATCGTCAAATCGGGCTTCGCAAGCGACTTTCCGCCCAACTCTGGCCCGCCGCGTGACGAGGCCGCAGGTTCAACAAGAGAAGGGCAGCAGAACGAGGGAGTCAGGGCACGCGCGACGAACCAAACTCCTGAGCGTCCCACTGGCGCAGGGGAACGCTACGTCAGCGAGGCTCGTGAGATGGTTTGGTTTGCGCACGTCAAGTTCCAGGGGCTAGAGTGCTCCCTCCAGAGACTGAAGCCAACCAGTGGCGCCTTGCCGCGCTCGAGCGACGCCAGGAACCCTGACGCCGCTCACGCTGAGGACTTGTTCCATGTCAGCAGCGACATTAAGGTCCTGTTTGACCCACGGTCTTCCAAGCAGCTCCCGATGTTCGAGAGTGAGCTGACGAGTGTCGCTCGTTCGGCGTGGAATCAAACGTGCACGGTTACAATTGAAAATACCCACTTTGTGCTCCAGCCCGGGTTTCTGCCCTCGTCGAAGGCTTTGGCGGACGAGTACCTCCACGCGGTCAAGCTTTACCACTACATGCGGGCAAATGAGCGATACCTCTTCCCAATGAGGCACCGCGAGTCAAACAAGGGCCTTGCCGCAGCTGCGGCGCCAGGGTCGAGCCAGTCCGGCGACGAGGAGTCGCTGGGCGAGTTTGAGCGCATGGACAAGTATGTCCAGGTCGTCTGGCGGAACGTCAAGGAACCTATTCAGAGCGAACTGCGGGGGACCAAGATGTACCTGAAAGCGCTGCGGCGAGTTGCCGTCAACGTCAACGTCCTCAACACGTCCCTCTTACTTCCGTTCCAGTACGAGGGGAAGCGACGTCCGGGCCGCGGGCCAGACTTTGCCACTCCTGGCGGAAGTGTGGAAGGCTTGCGAAACGGGGCGTTCTATGTTACGCTTGGGGCGATCAAGGCCAGGGGCTACGTGGACAACCTCGTCACTGCTTTGTTTGACGACCTCGCAGGGGGCGAATCGGTCGAGACGCTCCACAGGCGACTCCGCCGGCAATCGACTTTTTTCCGCTCAAATGCGTCGGTTGCCTCCGGCGCGTCGAGTCGGGTCGGCACAGATCTCTCCTCCGCACAGGGCGGCGGCGCATCCACCGGCGAGGGCCTCGGGGGCAGCAGCGCAAGCGCTACAGGGAAACTCACACGTCTGCAAGAGAGCTCATTCGTCGCCTATGTTGTGGTGGACGACCTCATTGCCAGCTTTCAGGGGGAACCTGTCGCGGCTGAGTCCGCTGGACCGGTCTTGCACCAGCGCAGCCGGTGTAGGTTTGCCCTCGAGTCGATCGGTGTTTCCTTGTCTGGTGGGACGGACTCGGTACCGGCCGACCGGCAGGGTTCGGTTGGGCGGAACGCTGCGCACCGTGTGCCTTTTGCCTCTCCGCGGCCGTCTCCGAAGAGCGCAGACGCGCGCTCTCACCAACGGGCGAGCCGCAGCTCGGATCAGCGCAACGCACGGACGACACCGTTGCGACCAAAGACGCCGCCGCCGCGACTAGGCTCTGCGCCGCAACCTGGCGAAGAAGGCGTGCACCCCACGCCGCTTGGTGTCGCGTTGGTTGCAACGTTTTCGAGCCCACTACTATCGATGGATGTCTCGGGTCTGCGGTACATTGTGGGACTGAAGGCAACGTATGCGCTTGGCGGCGAACAGCGCGGTCTCGGTGCCTTGTTTGCAGGATCAGATTCAACCGTGAATGATGGCGAAAGTCTTGGCGACCGAATGGTGAACGGCGAGGGCGCCAGCGGTGCTCACTTCAGCACGGCCTTCAAGCCACCAACGCCGCGGCCCATCCACGTGGATTTCACTCTGAAGCTGCTCCCAGGCGAGATGACGCTGTACGCTGCAGAGGCGAGCTGCACAGAGAGCCACAAAACGGGAATCCGACGCGTTGAGCATAGGCGTCGCGTCTCGAACCTTGGCGCTCTGCAGAGCTCTCGCGTACTTAGTATGGGTGGTGGAACCAGCCGCCCGCTTGACGGCTCTGACCTTCTCATGCGCCTCGAGTTGCCCACGGTCTCTGCTACTGGGACTATGAAGAAGACGCACGAGGAAGTCGATGATGGGAGGGACGAGCTGCAGGATGACGAAGCAACGTTGCTTCCTCACGAGGCCGCAAGGAAGCATGGAGACGCGGCGGATAGGGCCACCGCCATCGCCGGCACAGGAGCTCCTCCGACAACCACCTCCCGACGATTCCTTCCGGTCGCGAGCCGGATCCTGCTGCCCTGCCCCCGGCGCCACCACGCGTGCCGCAGATGCTCTCAAAGCGGCGCAGCTCCGAGGCCATGCCACGGGACTTGCTGGGGGCCTCGCTGGAAGAGATCCCGCTCCCAGAGCCTCTCAAGGGCGGGGGGGATTATAGTCCATCCCGGCGACCCCGGGGGTCGTCAGATGCAACCGCACAGTTTGGCGGTGGCAATCGAAAGTCAAGCGCAAGGCCTCTGCGGTCTCCAGATAGCGCGCGCGCCTTGCCGGTGCGTCGACTTGTGCTCCCCACGTTCCGCGTCCTGACAGAAGTGAACGCGGCGGTGGAGGTTTGCATGCAGCCGACGCAGGTGACGCCTCTCATGATCGTGTGTTTAGAGGAGCTGGTTGCTGATTTTGCAGCGATCGAGCGAGCCCGTCAAGAGCGGAACGGCGGGGGCGATCAAAGCTTCCCGAGTTCCGCTTATGACCTCGACTCCGATGCGAGCGGACGCACCGGCCGAACGGACTCGTTCGGCAACCGGTTGCGAGAGTTTGACGCGGACAACGAGCAGGAATCTGCTTTTGAGCTGCGGTGGAACCTGTTTGCGCGCCTCTGCCCGGTTAAGTTTGTGTCTACGTTTGAGGCGCTGAGCACGGGTGACGATGTGAGCGCTGTTTTATCGATCAGCAAGCCATGCGAGCTTGCATGGAGTCGCGGCCCAACAAGCATGAACCCAGCTGACGAGGACGAGTTCGAGCTCGAATGCATCACCCTCTTCATCCCGCTCGTCGAAGTGGCGGTGAATGAACCGTCGCACTTTGCCAAAGCAGCCGTGGTCGGCACTCGGGCGCAGTTCAACCAGGCTCACGGCTTGGTAGCTCTGCCCGTCAATGTTGGCCTGTTCGACGTCACACGGGTCGAGGGCGACGTGAACTTGTGGAACATGGACAAGTTTTTTGGCCTGCAGTACGGGTGGACGCGCGAGTACGAAAAGGCAGAAAAGCTGGTCCGTCAGGGCCGCGCAGGCACAGACGAAGGAAGCTCGGGAGGGGAAATGGGCAACCATTCGCCGTACGTCGATGTCCAGCACTCCGCGTCTCGGCAGGGCCAAGCTGAAGCCGAAATTGGTGGCGCGGCCGCAGGCGCGGCCCTCTTGGTTCTCGGAGGGCGGCCAAGCGACGACGACGAGAGCGGTGTTGACGTCGACGAAAGCGATGACGAGTACCTCCTGACGGGGCGCGAGATGGACCGGCAAAGCTCGCCCACGCGGATGGTTCAAGCACGGATTAACCACGTCGAGTTGCGCGCCGACCTCGGCACACTGCACTCGGTGGTCCGACTTGAGCTGATTGCTGTGGGCGGTTGCTACTCTCAGCCCCAGACTCTCGTGGCGACCGACACCGTAGCGGACGTCGTGCACATGTACTTTGACGTGAGGTCTATTCTGGCCCAGTCCGAGGGCCGCGTGGAGTGCGGGCTGCACTTTAATGAGGGGTTGGTGTTCCACTTGATGCGGGACGCGCAGCAAATGCCGAGCCTCGACAGTCTCATCAGGCTGCCAGAGTTTGTGACTGCCATCGAGCTCAAGCGATTCCACGAGAGCACGCCAGCCCCGGCGAACGACTGGCAGCCCTGGATGAAGCACAAGAGCGCGCTCAACCACTTTGTGTTCCGGGTACGCGGTCGGCTCTTCTCGCAGGTCGCGCTCGTTTTTGGGAGCGGCGCGAACAAGCAGCGGACGATGCTGTTTGTGGTGGACGCCGACGACCTCGGGTTGATCGCGTCCGAGGTGTTCATCGAAGAAAGCCGAACGTGCAAACAAGTCATCATTGCCCGAGCCGCCTCAGTGGAGGCCGAAATCTCAAGCAGAACCCTGCCGGTATTGCTCAAGGTTGCCCTCCCGCTCCTGAAGCAAATTCGGGAGGCGCGGTCGGTGAGCCTTCCGAAATTCTACGGCGAAGAGTGGGGTGGGGCTGCGCCCAGCTCGGCAAACTCAGATGCGGACGCGGTGTCCCCCAGGAGCGGTGGGCCCGGCATGTTCAGTGCAAGTTACGCAAGCCGGCAAGGGCGCTCGAACGAAGAGAATTTGCGCGACCAAGTTCTGGGGGAGGGCGCTGCGCGGTCGCTCAGAGCTGTGGGGGACATCGAAATCGAGATCGGGCACTGCGACATCTCGGTCGTAAACGGAGTCTCGAACGAGATCAAGCGCTCTGCGGCGGCGGGCCTTCGTGTTGACAACAGCGCTCTTTTCTCGCTGACGGTGGACCGGTGCGCGAACCGCATCGAGCGCGAGCTCACCGTTGAGCTGAGGGGCTCGTGTCAAGTTTTGCGTTTCGAGCAGCTCTTGGTGAGCGGCAAAGGGGCGGCAGGGGCGCTGCCGCCTCGCGCCGCGACCCTCGGGTCCGCGGCAAACCTCTCTCAGCTCGGGACCCAGCTTCACGCGCGGCAACACTTGCAGCAGAGGAAAGGCTCATTGCGCGCCTTGTCGTTTGCCGCGAGCCAGTCAGCAGGCGGGGCGGCTCGGCGGCATGAACCGGGGCTCAATCGCGCCCATGACGAGCAGAGTTCAGGAGCAGCATCCGCGGCGTCGTCCGAGTCGTCCGGGTCGCCGCGGTCGAAAACAACGATTGACGAGGCGAGCCATGTGGTTCGCGGCGGCCCCTTTGGCGACGGCGCAGGGCACTCGATTGCCGATTTGCCAAGACCGACTAGTCTTTCTCGTGGACGCAAGCGACAGCGCATCGTTTTCGGGTTGCTTCCGTCCAAAGTGGAGATGCGGACAGATCAGGTCTTGGTTCCGGTGGAAGAGGCGTCGGAGCAGGAGCTAGGCGCGGCGATGCGAGCAGTGCAGAATCGCTCCGGCTACCACCAGCTCTCGCCGACGGTCTCCTTTGTGTTCAAGTCGGACTTCATGGGCAAACCGATAACGACGTCGACGGACTTTCGCGATTACACATACTTGCAGCGGGTTGGGCGTGGCTGCACGGAGAGCCTGGACGCCTTTGCCAGCGGGCTACGGCACGGGCTTGCCCCGTCTGCGGCGAACGACGACGTCGACGAGTCCCTTGAAAGGTCGAGCGCAGCAAGCGCAGGGCCGGATCCTGGCGATGAACAGAGTGCGCGCCAAGGCGGTGGCGCTGCCTCAGGCGATGCTTCGGCGCGGGAGGGCGTTTCGAGTGTTTGTCCAAAACAGCCAAGTGCCCGACGCCTTTGTGTTTGACCCACAAGTCAGCGTGATGGGCGACGCGAGCACGATTGCGCTCGGGATGGTTATGAACCGCCTCGACCTCAACAAGGAAAAGCTGCCCGAGAAGCTGCACATCGCGCTCACTGACAACCTGGAGTCGTTGCTCGCAAGCGCGCACGACGCGCTCAGAGTCATGGACGCCGCGTTCGGCGACAAGGCGCCGCGAGAGCGTCGTGGCAAGGCGCGGCGGACCCGGCGCTGAGTCGCATCTCCGCTTTCATGCGCAACAACAGCGGTAGAAATGTGCGTTTACCTATACTCTAGAGTAGTTGAACGTCCCAGCGATAGTGGAGAGAACTGGCTTGTGGTTGGCAAGAGCTGCTGCGCGCCATGCTGGAGGGCAGCCAAGAGGGGTCCGCGAGCGGAGGGCCAGCGACCGGCAACCAGGTCGGCAGCGCGTTGCTCGCTGCCCCCGCGCGCGGTCGGGCCAGCCAGCCTACCAACCAGGCTCGGTGAGGCGGGAGGAGCAGAGCAGATGAAGATGTGAGCAAAAGAATCTACGCCAGTTGCCCGCAGTCGACAACCACAACCTTTGCCTTCGTGTGGCCCTCCGCGCTGCCGACGCTCTCAATCAGGCTGACCACTTTCATGCTCTTCTCGTCGCGGACGCGCCCGAAAACCACGTGCTTGCCATCAAGCCACGAAGTCTGCGCGGTGCAGAGGAAAAACTGCGATCCGTTCGTGTTGCGCCCCGAGTTGGCCATCGAGAGCACGCCCGGGCCGTC
>BLSG01000216.1:577038-587709 GCA_012862495.1 Thraustochytrium aureum | reverse complement strand
CCTCTTATTGGAACGCCACGCTCGGGGTGTGGGAATCCCTCCTCGAGCCCTGGTTCGCCCGGCTCAGCGTCGATGTCCCAGAGTTTTCGCGCGAAACGCCGAAAGAGCGTATCGTCAGGACGCTCGAGTTCTCGAAGGCAGATCCTGTGAAGCCGCTCTCTCTCGCCGAGGCATTCGTGCGACTGGAGTCGCCGCACATGCTCAACATGAACGTCACTCCGACGGCAATGCAGCAGATCAATCTGCTGAGCTTGTTCACAGAAGTACATGAGGGGAACGACGAAACTGCCGAGTTGGGTCGCAGTGCGTCGGATCGCTCGGCTGGAGTGACTTCGGGGAGACGAGGCCTTGGCACGGAGGGAGCGCACGTACTCCTCCGAAATGAGGCTGGAATCGCTCTCCGTGCTCGCCTCTTTGCTTCTGAGGATCGTGCGGTTGACCGGTTCGCACCTGGTCTGCACGGCTCCGCGAGCGTCGCTGCCTCGGGCTCGGCGGCCGAAGGGGCCTGGGCGTGGAAGTCAGACCCCACGGGGTTGATCTGGAAGCGGCGGTTTGTCACCATCCAGGGCGGGACGGTCAAGTACTTCAAATCTATTTCCAAGGTCAAGCAAGACCAACCCGCAGGGGTTATCCCGCTCCAGGGCGTGGATGGACCCGCCTTGTTGCAGGTTCGGAGCGCTGTCGGCGGTTATGGCGTTCGAGTGCGCCACGCGGAGCAGTGCGCTTTCCAGGTGGTCACTCGGCAAAGGACGTACAAGTTCGTGGCGCTTTCTTTGGAAGGGAAGGCCAAGCTCGTGCGCGCGATCATGCGCGTGATCCAAGGTTCTGGGGGCGCCTCCGATGCTGTCGGCGTGCCCCGCCTCGTGCTGCTGAGCCGCACGAGCTTGCTGAAGGTAACGCTGCCGCGTGAGCGCGACCAAGTGGTGTGCCGGCTCGACGCATTCAGCTTGAGCATTTTTCGCAAGCGGGCTTTTCAGCATGGCTCGTTCACCTCGTTCGAGGAGGAGGAGGTTGGCGACCCTCTGCTGTCGGTGGACCTCTCCCGGTTTTGCGCCATCGCACGCTCGACGACCTCGCAGGGCGGGCGTGGGTTTCTCCTCGTGGGGCCTACGTTTTATTTTGAGGCCATCGAGCTGCAGCACCTGAGCGGCGCCTCTGCAAGCGAGGCCGACACTGCGGACTCGAGCACCAGTGCGCGTGTGCGGCCAGCTTCGCTCCCCATCGACGCAGATGGTGGCAGTCTCTCGGAACCGCTGCTGGCGAATGACAACAGCGAGCGTCGCGGTTTGCTTGAGCTAATTCAAGCCCGGTTGGAGTATAGGCGCGACAAGGAGCGCGCCCGTCGAGCGCTCAAAAGCCCCGTGCCTGCAGCGCGACCCAAAGTACGCCTTGCACCTCATAGAGACCCAGACTGGCTCCAAGGAGAGGTTGACATCCTCGTTGATGGGGCCGACGAGTATTTTCGAGCCAACTCGATAACCCATGCGCGCATATGGCTCCTGCCGCGAGGCACCTTGCAGATTGTGGACCTTGGCAGAGTAGTTCAATCGTCGACACCAAGGGCGTTCAAGTTTACTCTTGACTGCGCCGAGGAAGATTGCGAGCAAGAGCAAATTCTCCGCTTCGACTTCTTGTGCAGGGCGCCTTCGGACCCCGACTCCGAGCTCCGCGGTTCGGGCCACCTTCTCTTTCCTAGGATCTCGACCGCTGCGGATCTCGACCGGCGTGCAGACGTCACCGTGTACCACTCACTTGGACGTTTCGCTCAGGTCAGCTTTGATCGGCCAATGTTCAAGCTTGGAGTCCATGTGGTAGCGTCTGATAACCTTCGTGCATACAAATCCGAGGGCGGCTTTGATGAGCGGGTTCCTCTGTCGAGCCGCGACGACGACAACGCAGGCGATTTACAGGACGGCCTCTTGACTTTGGTCTCCCCACGCGGCGAGGTGCCCTGCGGTGTTCCGACAACGAGGCAGGCCAGACTCGAACCAAAGCCGGGACGACTTCATCTGGTGGGGCAAGCCGGACACCATTATCATCGTCGTCGTCGTCGTCTTCTTCTTCTGCTTCTTCTTCCTCTGACATAGAGTTCGATGGCAGCGCCGCTGCATCGCCGACCCCGGCCTCCGCGATGTCGGAGGCCGTGCCTGCAAAACCACGCGACCGTTTTCTGAGTTTGCAATGGGGTGATCGCGAGGTGCTGGACCCGATCCCGGTGAAGGGTTCGGGGCGCTACGCATTGCCGCTCGAGGCGGAGGATCGTGACGAGCGCGAGGTAATGACGCACAGTTTCCAAAAGTCGTCTGCTGACGCAAACTCGAGCTACCTGCGCTCCGTCGTTTTGCCTCGTTACTTGGTCTGCGACGTGCATTTTGAGGAAGGTGCCAAGCTTTGCAGGGTCGCCTCCAACGCGACGCTGAAAAACAGACTACACAAGGCCGTGCAGCTGACTTTCTGCAGGCTCTATCCCAACTCACCTGGGCCGTCTCCGCTTGGGGTCGACAAATATTGGCTCAGTCAGGACGCTGCGTTCGACGGCAATGTCCACACGCATTGGTCTGCCTCGCTCAGCGCGCCCAATTGCTTTGTTGAGTATGCGTACGTCGACCGCGTGGCCCGACGCGTCATGGTGTACTCGCTCGCATCCGCGCCGCGCGGCGACGCGCCGTGTGAGTGGGTGCTTGAAGGCCTGTCCGAGTCGCGCGGTGACTGGGTCGTCCTGGACGAACAGAACGATGTGTTCTTCACCAAGCCGTGCCAGCTGCGCTCGTTCTCTACGCGCCGCATGGAGTCATGCTACAAACTCCGGATCAGCTTTCGATGCGCCGCTGCACTTGGCGCTCACAAACGTGGCCATGGGGGCACCTCCGATGTCGCAGTGGGCAATATTACCTTCTACTCGAAGGAGCAAGCTCACCACCACCGCGCCAAGCAGAGCGGCCAAATGCACTCCATCCGCCTTGATCCGGGCCAGACAGCCTCCGTCCCGGTCGAGATGATTGCGCCTGGTGGCGCGGTGCGGTTTGGCTCGACGGGCAGTTTTGTTTTGCTGCAAGATTTGCTCTTTATCGACCCTTGGAAGCTTCGATCCGTCTACAAACGCCGCAAGCCGCGCTTCTTCCCTGCCTGCCTCGACTTTGGGACCGAGCACTGCATCGTTCATGTGAGCTTCCACCGCCTTCACGACGTCGCGAAGACCGCGCGAACAGAAGAAGGGAATGCGCCCTTCTGGGTCCTGACTTTGGACCCGCCCCTTGTCGTCGAGAATCTCGTTCCCTTTCCGCTGCACTACAAGGCAATGGGACGCGCTGAGCCGGTCCCTGGGGTCAACCCTCGTCGCGGAAGTGCGTCACTGGCTCCGTCGGGAGGTGCTTCAGCGCTCAGAGGGAGCAGCTCGCGGTCGAGTCTTTTATCGCCCTCGAGCACCCTCACTGACGAGCCGGTAATGGTTGAGATGTGCCGCACAGACTCTGAAGTAGTCGTCGAGCGCGGCCAAGTCTCGCAGTGTCTCTACGTGAATCCAGCGTTGCAGGCGAAGTCGGGCCAGTGGAGTCAGCGCGTCGCCGACGTATTCACGGTTGACCGCGTTGGGTTGCTGTTTGCGGTCCACAAGCCTAATGGAAGTTTCCTGCGCTGCGTCGAAAGCGAGGCGCCAATCGTCTACGGCTTGGACGCGGTTGCGGCTGGCGAGCATATAGCGGTGCCGCTCGAGGAGACCGATTTGCGGCTCAGCGTTGAGCTGTCAACGCGAACCACAGACGCTGTGGACCCGGATCACCAGCACTTCCACGAGACGGGCCCGCTTAGTGCCACCTCGAGTCGCGGCGCATCACAAGACGGTTTCACAAGTCGGCACGGCAGCGGGGGCGGGCCAACCTCTCGATCCGGGACTCGCGAGCAGGCCGCCGTCAGCGACGAAGATGATGACGACATCCCGGACGAGTTGGATCTCCTCAGCTGGAACCTCGCTCAGGCGACGAATGCGTTCAGCTTCGCCTTTGAGACGAGCGGTGCGGGCGGCATTCTGGACGGGGACGGCGCGCTCGGCAGAGGGCCGCGTCCTTGCGCGTATCATTCGCGATGTTACGCCCCGGTCCATGTCGTCTTTTTCTGCCCTGTGCTCGTCCTGAACTGGTCTGGGCTGGGACTCGCCTACTCGGCAGAGTCGCATCCAGGAGAAAAGGGTCGCTCAGGGCACTTGCGAGGCAAAGTCGCACCTCGGAGGAGCAGATCCAGCGCGGCTGGTGCAGAGCTCATCTCCGCAGAGTCTGCGAAAGTGGACATGGAGCAGCTCGTGCGTATCGAGATGTTCTCTCCAACAACAGACAAGCTGAGCCTCGCGTTGGAGCACGGCGCGACGGCCTGGTCGAAGCGATTCGGCCTCGCTATAGGAATGTCTGGCGAGGTGACGATTCCGCCCTTGCCAGGCGGAGACGTCGTGCACCAAGTAGGTGTTTCGATCACTTCTGCGCCAGGACGCTTTCTACGGACCAAGGTGGTGACTGTGACGCCACGCTTTGTGGTTGTGAACAAGACTCGCTCGGTGTTACGTATTGCACAGCAAGGGGCAGCCGCAGACTCGTGGCAGCTCGAACTCGCCCCTCATTCTTTGAGCCCATTCCACCCAGTCGACGTCAACGGCGACGGCGAGCTCGATACAAAGGACTTTTCCGCCCGCTTGTCGCTTCGGACAGAGCGAGGGGGCGCGCCGGGTGAAGCGGTGTCGCAGTTTTTCCGCCTTGACGTGGTCAAGCGCAACGTGCTTCGGCTGCGTGCACCAGAGGCAGAGCGCGAGCCGCCGCTACTGAGCTGCACGCGAGTGAACTGTTTGTCGCCGCTCACGGTTCCACCGAAGGAGGAGCTCCTAGCACACGCTGCCGATCGCGTTGCTACAGCTCTTGTCAACATCGAGCTTGTTGACAATGTGGTTAGAGTCAACGTTAGCGAGTGCCCGGAGCGACGAGCTCTCGACTACCGAATCGACAACCTGTGCTCGAGCTTGCGCGTGGGGGTTGTGCAGCACGGCGCGCAGAGGCGCACGATTCAGGTTGTCGAACCGGACCAAATGGGCGTGGAGTTTGTGTGGGAGGACGTCACGATGGACCACAAGGTGGATGTTCTGTTAGAGAGCTGTGGCTTGGATCACATGGACAATTACCCACGGCCGCAGCGAGTGGCGTGGACCGTCAACCTCGATCGGGTCGGGAACGTCATCAGGGCCTCGCATGGCGGCGCAGAAGTTCAAATCCGCGTTCGAGTCGAGGGCCTCACCAAAGTTTTGTGCGTGGATGACCTTTCCTCAGCGCGCGGCGCAGGATCAGCGCGCAAAACGCTGCAAGCCAAGTTGGCGCGAACAGAGGCTCGCCTCCTTGCGACCCGAAGCCTGCTCACAGATGGCCTTTCGCGTTTGGACGCCAAGGGAAGCGTTGCGGGGAGTTCGCGCTCTGCTTCCAACGCGATAGATCCTGGTGCCGGCGACTGGACGAGCGATCGGCGAGGCGCAGAAGAATTCGTCCTCGTGGACTTGGCCCCGCGCATCGGCGCTATCGAGGCGTACTCGTTCACTGTTTCGACGCTGCGGGATGGCGTCCACCCCCGATCGTGGTGTTTGCTCGGTCGAACGAGCGCGGCCGGCAATTGGGTCGTGCTCGACGAGCGCCGGGGCCTGCATTCCAAAGAGGATCTTGTGTACCATGTTGTCGATGCTGGCGGAAGCGGGGGCGATGCCGCCATCGCCCAGCAGAAGACAACCACGCTATTCCGCCTCGAACGCCCTAGCCCGTCGTGCACAGCCTTCAAGCTTGTTGCAAAGGGGCCGTTCCGAGTCTGCCTCGTTGCGTTCTACCAAGCGACGGAGCAAGTACAGAGCTCGGAGCCTGGCGCACAGCTTTGGGTCGGCTTGCTCGAGGCGCGGGATCTGCCCGTGATGGACATGTACACAAGCGACCCGTACGCAGTGCTGTCGATGGGAGCCGAGGCCCAGAACAAGCCACGGCGCTCCAAGGTCGTCAACAAATCTTTGGATCCCATCTTTGATGAAGAATTCACGTTTGAGGGCGTGTCAGGATCGAGCGAGCTCCGGATTGAGCTGTACGACAAGGACTTGTTCTCCTCGGACGATTTCATGGGTAGCGCGACAGTCCGAGTGGGCGAACTGTGTGGACCTACGGTCGCGGGGGCCGTCGGAGCGAGCGTTGCTCTTGGGGCGCCACCGCGCACGGTCGTGTCAGATTTGGGAGCCGCGGGCCAAGCAGGTCTCTCAGGACAAGCTGTCCAAGGCACGGCGCCGCCCGCCGGCGCGGCCCCGGCAGACGTCTGGGTGACCCTGCGTGGAAAGAGTGGCGAGTACAGGGGGCAAGTGCGGCTTGCAGCAGCCCTACGGACTGCCGGCGCGCCTTCTAACGGGCAGTTTATACATCGCCTACGGTTCGCGCGACTCTTTCGAGCCGAGACAGAGATCCTCAAGAGGTTGCAAGCGAAAGTTGTGCAGGAGGGGGGCGTCCTCCAGCGAAGGAGCACGGTTCGGGGCCTCATCAGGAATGAGACAGACTTTAGCGCCTTGAATGGCGCGTCGGACGAGTCTCGCACGCAGCAGACGCTTCCCGTTGAGACACGCACCAAGTTGTGCGTGACCGTGCTGCAAGCCGCTAGCATTCTGAGCCCGCGCACCTTGTCGAAACGCAGCTTGGGCGAAGTGTATTGCGTCGTAACATATGGCGACCATTCCCTGCGCACCGACCCCGCGCACATTGGCGATGAGGCCGTCACCAGCGCGAGGCCAAACGTGGAAGAAGCGACCTTTTCTGAGTTCGGGGAATTCGACGTTTGCTTTCCCGGCCAAGGTCCACTTGGCCTGCAGTTTGAGCGGCTCTCGAGCGGCGAAATCGCGGTGAAGAGTGTCGCTTCGGACGGGCAAGCAGCCCGCGAGCCGCGCATCATTCCTGGCGTCAAAGTTGTCGCTATACAAAGCACAGAGATCGCCTCGAGTTGGAGCCTCACGATGCTACGCGACCTACTCAGCACCGCGCCCCGGCCGCTGACTGTGCGCTTCGATGACGACGGGGGAACTCTTGCGGGCCGCAAAGAGCTCGCGCGGGAGCTCTGCACTTCGTCCCAGTTTGAGCGCTGCAACGTGAGCTGGATGCAACAAATTGCTTTTGACGAAGCAGACACGCTCAGGGCGCGCGCGAAGGAGCAGTCTGGTATCATGGGGAACGAGCTCGAACACCGCCGAGCCCGCATCGCTGTGTACGCGCGCGATGGAAGCGATGAGCCAGCACTCGACATTTTCTCAAAGTCCGAGGACCAGGACGTATTGGTTCCTCTTCTGTACCTCTTTGGAGACGACGTGGAGATGGACGCGGAAATCCGAACCACTCAAGAAAAGTTTGGCGATTGCGACGTGCTACTTGGGGAAACCACGGTTCTGCTTCCGCCGATCCCGTCCCAGGTCCAAGAGGAGCGCGGCCGAGGCCTGGACAGCGCGGCGCGCGAGCTCGGGGCCTTCTCTCGCAAGACGATAGAATGCCACCTTGATTTGCACGGCATTGTTGGCGCAGGCTCCGTGAGCCTTGAAGTGGGCTGGTCCGTTGCGCCGACAGACCCTGCCGAAGTGATTACCTTGGCCGCGGACATCAAGCTGCGCGGTATCGGCATCTCTCTTGTGGACACGCGCTTGCGGAGCTGCGAGCTGGCCTACATATCCGTCTCTGGGCTCCGCGTTTACCATGGGCAGCACCAGGACGGGCGCCGCGTGTTCGACTTGTTTGCTGGGAAAATCCACATTGACAACCAGATGTTCTCAGCGGTGCACCCAATCGTTCTGTGCGCGGCGCCGCTACCCTTCCCTTGGCTTCGCAACGCTGAGGAGTGTCAAGACGAGGGTTTTGTGTCGCGGGCTGCGCTGGAGGCGGCCAACGACATGATCATGGGCCCACCTGCGATCCTCTGCTCCGCAGTTACGCGAGACCTCGGCCCGAATTCGCAGCTCACATACGTCGAGTACTTTGACTTTTATCTGCAGGAGATCAACTTTAGCCTCGAGGAGCGCTGGCTCACCGCGATCCAGGACTTTGTTGCGTCCTTGGGCGACTCCCACGTTGGCGGTGCGTCAAGCTTCGACCTTCCGCCGCTCCATGGCGGCAACGCTGAGCCTCGCACTCTGTCGCCTGCGCGGGGCCGGCTGCAACGTGTTTTGCCGTCTGGTTCGAGTCGGGACGGCTCTGACGCCGAGAGGCCTGCGAGCTTGCTTAGCTCTCGGGAGGCGCGCCGCGTTAAGGAGATGGTCTGGCGCACGTTCTCCGCGCACAACCCTATGGCGTGGCTGGGCGAGATTGACCTC
The DNA here is from genome assembly GCA_012862495.1 of Thraustochytrium aureum. NCBI lineage: Eukaryota > Bigyra > Thraustochytrida > Thraustochytriidae > Thraustochytrium > Thraustochytrium aureum. The sequence continues at coordinate 579,368 of BLSG01000216.1, read as the reverse complement.
CTAGGTACGGAAGGCCTGGCTCGGCAGGGCGGGGACGGGGCGCCCCGCGAACAGGCGAGCGGCGAGGAGGCCAGGATTCTGGTCGAGCGCGCCGACATCAAGCCCATCAAGATCAACCTGACGTTTTCCATGACGTCAGACCAAGAAATCAAGGCGGAGAACCGGCTCAAGATCCTGCACCTCATGCAAGGCGTGCCTGTGCTGTCTGCTTTTGCGAGCGCGCTGGTGAACACTGTGGCCAACATATCGAATGCGCCTCTGCGCTTCAACGCGCTGCAAATTTTCAACGAGGGGATGACGACGCAAATGCTCAAGACGACGTTTATGCAGCACATGGCAGACCAGCTGTTCAGCAACCTGGCGCAGATGGGAAACTTGATTGCTTCGGCAGACTTGCTGGGCAGCCCAGTCCAGCTTATCGGCAGCTTCGGGCAAGGCGCCTACTCGTTCTTTTACGAGCCGGCGCTGGCCCTGTCCGTGGGTGGCTACTTGAACATCGGCACGGGGTTGCGCAAGGGAGGAGGCGAGTTGTTGCGCGGAACAACGCACGGGCTCTCGTACTCGCTGCAAAAGTTCGCCGAGACCGCGAGCCGCGCACTGGCGCAGGCTTCGCTCGACTCCAGGTACATCCTGAAGGAGGCCCAGCTCCGCAACGACGTCGTGCGCGAGCCGATCAATGTGGCGGAAGGCATAGAAGCCGGCGTTCTGGCCTTCGCCGTCGGGATCCGCGACGGCGTGTTTGGGATCGCAAGCCAGCCCTATCGCGGAGCACGACGCAACGGGGCCTCTGGTCTCGTCGCTGGTCTGGGCAAGGGCGCGGTTGGCGTGGTGATCAAGCCGCTGTGTGCCTTTTTTGACGCCGCTTCGCTGTTTCTGCGCGGCGTGAGCAACACGACCGAGACGCTAGCTCGAGAGCAGCTCCCGGTCCGGTTGCGCCGTTTGGTTGGGCCAAACTTGTCCGTGGAGCCGTATTCGGCGCGCGAGTCTCTCGGAGCGCACGTTTTGCACATGGCTCAGCTTGACGACGTCGTGCGGTATCTCTTTCACGAACACGTCTTCATGCTCCAAACCGGCGCTGACGGCACGTTCACCTTGCGGGAATGGAACGCTTTTGCCAGCGCGCCAGAGCAAGGGGCAAGCTTCGTGGGAGCAGAGGGCGGCGGTTTCGCGGCCAGCACGCCTGCGGCTCGAACCGGGGCGTATGGCGTGCTCTTCGTGAGCGACAAGGCCGTGTTCTTGAACCGGATGTCAGATGCCGAGACAAGTTGGTGTGCTCCGCTGGACGTTGTGTGCCCTCCACTGGTCCGCGGACCTTTCGTTTGCCTCGAGCTCGGCTCGAGAGAGAGAGCTGGTGCGAGCACGGACTTTGAACGTGAGCGAATGGGATATGTCGTGCGATGCCGCAGTGCGGCCAGGGCTCGGAATCTCGCCGACCTCCTCGCCCTCGCGCCTGTGGCGACCTGGAGGAATGCCGGACTGCTTCGCTTCGAGCCGACCAAGCCGACCAGCTCGAGGCTGGAATGCTGGCTCTTACAGACCCGGGGGGAGCGTTCGGGGAGGCGTGCGACGCGCAGGGGCGTCTTTCGGCACTGGTCGCGACCCGGGACCTGGAGCACCTCGATTCGTTGCTCTCAAAGCTGAAGGAGCGCGCTGGGGCGATGCCAGCGGCACCCTTGCCAGACAGCGCAGCAAGCCAGAGCGCAGACGGGACGTCAGGTGATGCTGAGGCAGAGCGGCTCGGCCCGGGCGCAGCTGAGGCCCTTGGAGAGTACGTTGTCGTCGAAAGCGACGATGTAAGCGAGCGCATTTCTGGTATGCGCGTCCGGGGCGCGGTGATCACGGGGCGCAGATCTTTGCGCAGATTGGGGCAAAGCTTTGTCGTGTTTCGCATCGTTGTTGCTTCCGCTGAGACGGAGGAATGTTGGGTGGTGTGGCGTCGTTACTCGGACTTTCGTCGTTTGCGCGATGGCCTGATGCGCAAAATGAACAAGTCGCGCACCGCTCTGCCGCTTCCTTCGCGCCATCCGTGGCGTCTGGGAAACACTGCGCTAAACCAGCGCCAACTCGGACTTGGGTCGATGATCCAAACAGTATGCGCAATCGACACGCTTCGCGAGTCGGAGTTGGCGAGGACCTTCTTCACGGAAGGGGCAGAGTCCGTCACGGTCGCTGGCTGGGACGTTCTTGTGGCCAAGGACGTCGGCGCAGGTGCTGATGCGGAGGAATCTTTCAATTGAATTCCCGGTGGTGCACCAACTGCTTGCGCTCGTGTGCTTGGCACCGACGCGGACACACGGTCGTTGCGCGGCTCATGCACGCGGATGCGAATG
>BLSG01000216.1:540430-551460 GCA_012862495.1 Thraustochytrium aureum | reverse complement strand
CAGACGAGTTCAAAGGGCGATTCAATTAAATCGATGGGCTTTTAATCGACCGATTGCGGGATCAATCGATTTTATAATTAATCGATTGAGGTGGGGATAATCGATTATGGATTTGTTGTTGTTGTTGCAGTGACAGACCGCAGGCGCCCAGCGAGCGCTGTTGAGCGGCAGCGCTGCGGGTGCTTCGTGGGCTCTTCGCACGCTGGCCCTACGGCTTGGACTGCGCCGTGTTTTGCCGCGTCTCCTGCTGTTCAACCGAGGTTTTTGGTCCTGCAGGATTCACGGCGTCGTCGGTCGCCGGACTCGCCCCACTCCGCCCGCCGCCTTCTCCTGGCATCCCTCCCCGGCGCAGCGAGCGCAAGGGCTGCAGCGCGACACTCTGGGGCCGAACAGCTTGCGCAGAGGGCGCTGCTGCTTGGCGCGTGGCGAGGGCCGGCGTGGACCATGTCGAGGAGGAAACAGGCCGCCGGGACCGGCGCTTCGGCCAGCGCTGCCGCGGTGGCTGGGAAAGCTGATGCGGCAGAGCGCAGGGAAGACGGCGATGACATCCAAGCACGCGCCACGCGAGAGGCCTGGAATGTGCCCTCGCGCTCGCTGACGATTGCGCTGCTTGCGCCAACCGCTGTTTTGCTGGTCAAGGTCGGGTCCGTCGACCGCTGGCTCGGCTTCCAACTCGCCACTTGCTCGGCAATATCTGGCCTTGCTTATGTGGCTACATCAAGAATGATCCCACTCGTTGCGCCAAAGCTAGCAGTCAAGCTTAACGGCGTAGACATCGGCAAGCGCGGGCTGGGCGGGGAGGCGGACGGCAAGCGGATCCCAGAAAGCCTCGGGATCGTCTCTGCGACAGTCTTTATGATCAGCGTCGGTCTCTTGCAGTTTGCCTTTGGGGCCCAGAACGACCAGATTCTCGAGTACAACGCTGCACTCCTGTCGATTTGCTTCGCGACGCTCCTCGGCCTCGTCGACGACGTGATCGACATCAAGTGGAAGCACAAGCTCATCCTCGGATTCTTCATGTCGCTTCCCCTGTTAGTGTCCTACAAAGGGACCACGAGCATTCTTGTGCCGCGCGCGCTCTCGCCCATGCTCGAGTCTGAAGAGAGCCCGCTCGCCAGGCTACTCAACGCCATCCCCACCGTGTCCGTCGACCCGCACGCTAACGGGCACCTCGTTGACCTCGGGGTCGTTTACTATCTGTACATGTCTTTCCTCGTCGTGTTTTGCACAAACGCGATCAACATCTACGCAGGCATCAACGGAATCGAGGTTGGCCAGGCCATCGTAATCGCGTGCAGCATCACTGTCATGAATCTCCTGGACCTTGCCTGGCGTGGAGGCACCGCTGAGCAAATCCTCTCTGGGGACGGCCGCCACCACCTGTTCAGCATTATGTTGATGCTGCCGTTTATTGCAACCTCGTTTGGTCTGCTACGGTTCAACTTTTACCCAGCCTCCGTCTTTGTCGGCGACGTCTTTCCGTACTATAGCGGGATGACCATCGCAGTTGCGGCGGTGCTGGGACACTTTTCCAAGTCGCTCCTGTTCCTCGTCCTGCCGCAGGTGATCAACTTTTGCTACTCGGCGCCCCAGCTCTTCCACCTGGTGCCCATCCCGCGCCATCGCCTTCCGAAGATCAACCTTTCAACAGGCTTTCTAGAACCGTCAAAGATGGCCCCTGGGGACCCGCGCAACAATCTGACGTTATTGTGCGCGGCACTTGGGCTCTTCGGTCCGATGCATGAGAGGACGCTTTGTGTTGTGCTTCTCGCGTTTCAGGCGGCGTGCGCGGTCCTCGGCCTCGCGATCGTCTACACGTTTGGGGGCGCAGTGTTTTCGTACAACTAGAGTAGCTCTCTCGAGCTAGTAGCTAGAAAGAGCATGGTCCTCGCGTTGCCGCCGAGATCGCGGCGCCCGCACAGGCCGCCCTGGCTGCAGCGGAGCAGGCCCAGCTCCGTGGAAAAGTGACGAGTCTTGGTGTTTTGGGCTGCCGCAAGAAACTCCAAAGCGTCGTTTAAAAAAGTTACAGTGAACATTGCTTCCAGTATGAACGGTACAGTCTGATACTCGAGTATGCCTGGTGGGCCCGGCTCACCACTTTCGCGTGCTAGATCATAGCTGGTCCATAGACATACTCGGCGAGCCTCCAGGCCAGCCTCCCGATGACGCCGACGCTGTCAAGCCAAACCATTCCTTTGAACCCAACCGTTCCTTTGGACCTTGAGGGCCCCCAGGCGGGCCATCGCCGCCGTCTAAAGCCGACACAAGGGTGTCCGTGAAGCTCTGCTTCTCAAGGCGAGCGATATAAAAAGCATGATCCTGGTCAAGCTTTGCTCCCTCCACGTCCATCTTTAGGGCCTCGATCCTGCGTTCTCGACGCGCAAGCTTCCGCCGCAGCGCATCCGCCTCCTCCTGCGCGCAGAACAGCTGCTCCTCGAGCTCTGTACAATACACCTTGAGCTGCTCGTGCTCTGCGCAAGGCACCGGCTGGCCCACCTCCAAATCGGCCATGGAGAGGCCGACGCTTCGACGAAGCCCCGCGAGCTCCTCCCTTGAGCGCACGAGCTGGAGCTCGCAGCACTGGCTCTGGCGCCGCTGGTCAACGAGACTCTCTTCTAGCTCTGCGATACGCTGCTCACGCTCCTCCAGCGCCGATCCTAGTGACCGCGTCGACTCGAGGAGCTCAGAAATTTTCCGGTTTGCGCGCCGCTTCACCTTCTCAAGCAGGCCGTCTGAGTCGCGCATGGAGGATGCTAGTTGGGCCACCTGCTGCTCTTTCTCTCGAAGCGCGACCACAACCTGCTCCCCAAGCGACTCGGAAACGCACCGGAACATGGCGGCCTGGAGCTGCTGGGTTCGGATGGCCCACCGCGCAAAAGCGCGCTGCAATCCAAGGCCACCGCGATGGCTTCGAAGCGCCGTTCGCAGCACCGTGCGCAGCGCCGCTCGCTGCCGCATTCGCCGATCAGTCAACACGTGCCACGCCCGAAAGTGCTTGCTCAGCCTTGATTTGCGAAGTGGTGCCTCGCGTCGGCGGCGTCGCGTGCCAAGCGGTGCCACAAGTGAAAGGCCGCCGGGACCAGTCTCGCCGCTCGCTGCGAGTGCAGGCTCCTCCGTGCGTTGAAAAGTTTCTTTTCAAACAAGCGTGACGCGACGGCGTGGGCTCGCCACGCTCCAAACACACGGCGCACCCAAACGCGACGCCGTTGTCGCGCAAGAAACTGGCCGCTTACGGAGCTGACCTGGCGCACCGCCCGCGACGTCAGAGTTTGTAGGTGCCAGGCCCGGAGAACCAGCCGGGTCTCCTCCATTCTGCTGTGGTACGCGAACCTGACCCATCGCTCAAAAGCCGCGCGGTAGTGCGATCCAACTAGCCAGAAACGGCCCAGAGCCATTCGCGCCCGTACCCGCTTGTCCATGCCCGCAGCGTGATGCTCAAGGCCGCGCAAGCCTCGCACGAGACCTTTCCAAAGCGCGAACGCGCTTTGCAATCTGCTCGACTCCGATCGCGCAACAACCGCTAGAACGGCGCTTACACCTTCTGCCCGGCAGCGCATCAGGCGGGTTACTCGAGCCCAATGGTCGAGGCTGGCCCGAAGCATGCCGGCGCGCACGCGGCGCCCCCACATAGCGACTGCAGAGCCCTGCATCGCTGTGTAATGGACAGCGTTCTTCCAGCGGCGCATTGCGCTGATGGTCGCGTGCAAGTACTTAATGCGTGCCCAACGCTCCAAAATACGTCGCGCCCGCGCGCGGTCCGCAGCGCGACGACGCCAGTGCGCCAGAGTGCCCGCTTTTAGGCCCCGCGCATGAGCCAACGTCAATATCCCCAGCCTCTTGCCGCGCGCTCCGAAAACGAGCTTGGACCAGGCGCGAAAGGCGCTCTCAAGTGCTGAGCGGCGCGCCAGAGCTCGTTTGTGCGCGGACCGCGACCACGTCGAAAACGCTCGCCTTGTAATGGCTTCGCGTGCTGCGGCTTGCGCCATGGCGGCAGTGTCCGCGTACGCTGCCGCGGTAAATTCGAGCATCGATGCGACGCGCGTCTTGCGGAGCATCACGGCGTTCTGGCGCCATGTAGCGAACCCTCGGCCCAGTCGGCGGTCTCGGCGCGACCTTGCCAGAACGAGGCTTGCGTGCTCTGCCCATCTACTGGTGATCACGTTTGCAACCAACGCGCCAAAGCCGCGCTGCCACGCCAGGCGCTCTGCGTACCCCTCCAAGGACGCGCTGGAGCGAGTCGAACGCGTCCGAGTGGTACGAGAGCGTTGCAAGTGCCTCGCGCGCACGATCTGCCCGCGACTGGGTCGCGCGTTTGCGCCATCGTCGGATTGATGCACGCAAAAGTCTGCGCTCTTGGACGTTGCGCAAGCGTGACAGCCAGGTCGTCTCGGCGTTGTACTCCCCCAAGGAGACGAGCTTCCACACCCGAAAAGAATGCGAGAGAGCGGCTCGTGTCAAAGTGTGAATGAGGTGCGCTGCCATTCGTTGGCGAAGACTCGCCTGTGACGCAATTCTCGCGTTCTCGACAAGCTTGTGGAATACAAACCGGACGTCCTGGCGCCTGTCTCGCGCATTCCCAAAGGCTGTGGCAGCCTTGAGGAGCCGCCCTCTCTTGAAGCTCTCTGCAAAGTCGCTTGCCCGACCAGCGGCGACTTTTGCAGTCCACTTGCTGAGTGCAGATCGAAGCTGGTACCTTGTGTCGAATCTCCCGAGCAACCGGCCAAGCACGGACTTGGTTGTGCTGAATCTGCGCCAGCGCGCAAAAGCAGCTCTTGCTTCGAGGTGAAACTTCAACTTGACGCACCGCCGCAGCTGCTGCGTGGAGCGCGAGACGCGTGTCATCCACTGAAACCCCATTATCGGCCCAATGTATGCAAGAAACGCCTCCAGTTCCGACAGGATACGCCCAGAAAACGGGGCGTCTGGGCTAAGTGGGCTCACAAAGACGTTAGCGAGGGCTTTGCCAGACCTGTTGCGGACCGCGAGACAGACCCTCTTGTCCGCCGCAAGGTGGCGACGCGAAGGTTCCGCTGTTATCCCGGCAACCACCCTAACGTTGGTAGCTGGAACGCCTGCGAGACGGGCAACCTGCTGCTCGAGACCGCGGCACATCCCGGCAAGCGTTCCTCTGCACAACAGGTCGGCCACCCTGTCCACCATAACGCGTGCATGATCCTTCCAGTACGACGCCTCCAAAGCCCGGAACCCCGCTCGAAGGCCGCGTTCGCGGCTGTGCCTCCAGACAACATGGGCGAATCGAGCGAGGCACTGTGCAAGCTCCACGCGGCCCCCCAAGGCCCGCAAACCCTGGCGGAGGAGCGCTCGCCTAGCGACGCGCCGTGCGCGCAACAGGCGCTCGCACCTTAGGTGGTCGAGCTTGACGACCTCCCGCCATTGCCGAAGCGCTTTGCCTGCGCAGCCCCGTTTCCAGCGCTCAGCCGAGGCGCCAAACACGCCTCCTAGAAGGCTCGCTCTCTGCGACTCTGCGTGGCCTAGCAGAGCAGCAAAGCCCCGAGACAAATTTCTTGCCGTCCAGCGAGACACAACCCTTTGAAGGGCGGCGCGGAGCCTTCCCCATCGCCTGAGCGAATCAAAGCCTTGGCGACTGAGGGTCCGTCCCGCGGCGAGGTCCCATATGCGAAGGGCGCGTCGGATCTTGCTGTTCTCGAACACCGGAGCGGCCAGGAGGTCCCACGCAGAGACAACGCCGCCCCAGACACGAAACCTTTTGATGACCTTCTCGAGCGCTCGGCACCTCTCGGAGTGCGCGCGCAAGACCGTGAGCGCCCTGCGCTTCTCGCCAGTGGCGTGCCATACTCCAAGCCGCCGCAGCGCTGCACAGCGTTTCCAGTCTTGGGCGGCCTTGGCCGCTAGCAATCGCAACGCTTGCAGCTTGAGCGCAGCTGCAGAGCGAAGAGCAATTCGTCCAAGCCGGCGAGCAGCTGTCTCGGTTTGCGCAGCGCGGCGCCATGCGCGGAAAGCGCGCGTACACAAACCTCGACGAGCCGTTTGGTTCCACTTCACGATTGCGCTCTCCTGCCGGGCGGTCTTGCGCGTTCGTCGGACCCATTCTTGAAACAAACGTGCTTTGTTGCTCCCCAGCAACGACGTAGCTCTCCTGAGAGCCCCTGAGAGCTTTTTCTCGCGTTCTCGAGCTCCCCACGTCGCCGCTCTCCACAAATAAAACGCACTAGCCGTCGCAGCCCCCGAAAGCCGGGCTCGCGATGTCGCCGCTCGGTGCGCAAGAACAATCGCACTCCAGGACCGTGCTCGTGCATGCAACCGAAGCGCGGTAAGCGCCTGGCTGGCAGCAGCGCCTTTCCAGCGCCGAATCAACACCTTGGCGGCCTTCGCTCGCCGTATCGCGACCTGCCAGCGCCGAATCGCGTCACAGAGCAGCATGCGCCGTCCCTTTGCTAAAAGTTGCAGTGCGCTCCTCAGCCGCTCAATACTCGAGCGTGCGCCAGCAGTTGCACGCGACCATCGTTGAAATGTGCAGCGTAGCGCCCCAGTCCGAGTTCGAAGCAGGCTGCGATCTAAACCTCGTGTAGCCAAGCGCTTGATCTGAACAATTCGTCTCCATTCAGTGAACGCTCGGCGCTGCACAGCACCCGAACCCCAACGCGCCAAGGTTCGCACGGTGTTCGCCGTTGCTGCTCGCTTGGCGCGAGCGTGGACACGCCAACCATAAAACGCTCGAGCAAAGACAAGTCGACTCTGCGCGAGGCGCTCTGCTGCTGTGCGCGCCACTCTAACTGCCTCTTGACTGCGGAGAACGGCCTCTGCATCGTTGCTTCGTGGGGCTTCGAGGCCAAGGCCAAACGACACAAAGCGCGCCCACCGGTGAAACCCGCTCGACTTGGCTCGTTGGCCCAACTTGGCAAGTATCGCCTTGAGCGCGCTCTGCTGAGCGACTCGCCGCTGCTTCTCTGGGTCTTCATGCCAAAGTGTGCGCATGACAATCCACCGATCAAACGCGCCCTGCAATTGGCGCTTTTGCCAACGTGCGATGCCTCGCAGTAAAAGCCGCGAACCAGTGGCTTTTCGGCGCTCAACGTCGCACGTGAGTTTCCAGTTCCAAAGTGCGCGCCGCTTCGCGCCGACGATCGACCGGCACACCAGGCGACCCAGGGCCGACAGTCTCTCTTGCTGCGCATGGTCGTTTTGGCGCCATGTCCGCCACGCGCAGGACCGCCTTCGGCTCCGCCACCCGAGGAGGACGCGGCCAAGCGCAACTTGCTGGTGCCTTTGGCGCTCGGACTGCCGATGCCACTCGCGAAAAGCACTTCGCATTGCCGAAACGTGCGACGACTGCTCAAGGCGACCAAGTATTCGTGCACTTCGACTTACTCGCGAGCAATGTCGGAGCCACAACCGAAACGCTTGCCGTCGCATCGCTCGGACCCAGATGTTGACCGTTCGGAGCAGCCGAATTTCAGCCACGGCTGAGGAACGTGTTGCTTCTGCCCAAGTCTTCAAGCTGCGAGCTTTTCCTCTCTGGTCCCAACTTTGGAATGCCCGGCCGAGCCGTGCGATCGCCGCGCTCTTTGCTCTGTTGGCGCGAGCTGCAGTTGCCCAGCTGCGCAGTGCCGCAGCGAGGGCCCGACGCCGCCATCTAGAAAAGACCGATTGAAGGACCTGCCGTTCCTTCCGGCGAACAAAAGCAGCCCTGTGCCAGGTCCGAAACGCGACGAGGACGCGGCCGCCTCGCGAGCTGCGAAGGAGCCCTGCGATGGCTCGTCTTTTTTCGTTCTGCGCCTTGGCGTGCTTGTGCCAGAACCGGAACGCTGCCGAAACCTGCTTCTCGCGCCAGCGCTTCACCACGCGACAAAGGACTCGCGCCCCGTAGCTGATGTTTGACGCGCTTTCTGCATGCTGCGCGAGGCGCCGGAGTGCCACACGGGCAAGTACGTGGGGCCAGAGCGACAAGGCGTTGCCCAAGCGCTCCTTTCGCCGACGGCTCAGATTGGCAGCCTCCTGCCAGGCTTGGAATGCCGAGTACACCGTGCGGTGCGACCAGCGTCGCTGCGCGAGGGTGATGTACCTGATTCGTTCCGACTCTTGACGAGTGGAGACCTGTAAGCCGCGAAAAGCGCGAGCCTGAGCGACCTTTGACCACCGCCGCAGGACAGCAACGATCACTGCAGCTCCTCGCGATTGTGCCGAGAGGGCTCTCCCAGCCAGCCTCCACTGCTGGAAGCTGCGCGCCAGACGCGCTCGGGGAAAGAGCAGGGCGAGCGCGTTCCACAGGGCTGCATTGCCCTCTACGCAACTTCTCCAATGTGATAGGTAGGCGCGAAGCTTGGCGCGTCGCCAGCACTGAAGGGCGAGTCTTGCGCCGTTTTCGGCTTGTTGGGCCACGCCAGCGTGGTGTTTGAGCTTGTTGAATGCCTGAAGAGCCTTGCGCAGGTGCCATCGTCTAAATGCACGAGCCAAGATGCCGGTGTTGACGCGCATCTGCTGTGCGTTGGACTGCAGTCGACGTAGCGCGAGAGCCACGTTGAGCTTTTGCGAGGACTTGACCTGCAGATAGAGCCTCCTAGCAGCGGCCAGACACAACGCTCGCTCGCGAGTCTGGGTCGTCCAGCGCTCAAAAGCCAAAACGAGACGCATGTGGCGCATCCTGCGCGCAGCACCAAGCACGCAAATTGCCCAAGTGGTCTTTCGATCCGCGTAGTCCCTCCAGGACGTAAACGCGGCGGCTTGGCGGCGTCGCTGCCACCTTCGCAGCACAAGTCGTAGGGTCGACGTGCAGTGCGCCTTATGGAGTGTCACCCGACCACTGCCGGAACGCGAGACGAGCCTGCACAGCGCGGAACCTTCGCAGCACAGACTCAAGGCGTCGACATGAAAGTGCATTGCGAGCAAGCGCGCGAAGCGCGACTCGGGCCCATTGCGACGCAATCCTTTGGCATGCAATCCCCAGACAGCGGTCGATGCGAGCTCCCGCGCGAGAGCGTTCGCGCCACGTCTCAAAAGCCGCGGCGGTCCGGCTGCTTGCCATTCTGCGCAGCAAGCGGCGCAATCGATCCTCCGCGCGACTCTTCTGGCGTGTGACGGACCGCCAGAGCGCCACGGCCGCCGCCGCGTTGTGGCTTGCTGCACGTCGCAGCAGGCGAGATACTAAGAGGCCCGCCCGTCGACGAGCGGAGGCGGCGAGGTGCACGTCGTCCGCCGCGCGGTAGCCCGTTGCCAGAAGCGGAGCGCACGTCGAACCGAGATCGCGTCCCGGTGCGCTTTGGCGGCCAAGATCTTCTTGAGGATGAGCGAGCAATGTCGTTGCGCAGTGCTGCGATCGCGCGCAACGGCTGCCCAGCGCAAGAACGCCCTATAAACGCTGGCAGAGCGCCACCGATGTATTATGCGACGCAGCGCGGCGGCTGCGAGCCCTCGATGGCGCGAGAAGCGTTCTGCTTTGCGGGCAGCCACCGCGTTGCTCTTCAACGTTCGAAAGCCGACACCTAGTTCGCGCGCCTCCCAGCGGACAATGTATGTCGCCATGGTCGCGGCCGCTCGCGAGGCGCCTGAGACGCGCTGAGCGCTCGACACTTGCGCCCACTGCGAAAACGCGCGGCTTTGGTTTTGGAGCGCCCATCTTCCCACGACAGTTCGCAGGCGTGCTTTGCGGGCCCGTCGAGCTGCTGCAAACGCTGCCCACGCTTGAAAGGCCGAGCTTGCGCGCCGGAACCGCCAATTGGATAGGGTGCGCCTGAGCATGAGATCGTGACGCGCTCGCGAGTTGGCAAAGGAGACCCATGTTCGCCATGCCCGCGCCTTTTGGGACAAGTGCCAGCGGAGCGCGACGCGGGCCAAAAGCCGTGACGCTAGCTGCTGGTCTCCCGCATCTAGTAGTGCGACCTGGCGCCACTTCTGCAGCGCTCGGAATACGCTAGCCATCTTCCACCGCGCCAGAGCGGCGGCGGCGCGCTCGAGGATCGAGACGAGCGAGATTCTTCGGTGGTACTTTAGCACCGCTGCATCGTTCACGATCGCATGCTGGCGAATCGCGTTGGCGCGAAGGCGATAGAGGGCTTGGCGCGGTCGTAGCGGCTGCGAAGAAGGCGGGCAAGGGCCAGCGCCACGGCGCTGGCTCTGCTAGAGCGCGAACGTTGGTTGAGGGCATTGCGCCGCCAGGTCGTGAATGCAAAGTTAATTCTGTGTAGGCGCCATTTGAGGAGCACCGAAATGAGCCTCGCGGCTTGCAAACCAGCCCGGCTATTGCCGGTCCGTGAAGCCCAGACGGAGAACGCGGCGGACAGATTGACGTTTCGCCACCGCCCCAACGCGGTCCGAAGGGTCCGCGAGACGCTGCCACGTGCCCTTGCTGCAGCCTTTAGCGCGGCGAACCCGCGATGGAGACTCGAACGAGCCCGTCTGCGCAACCATCGCGCTAGCGCCCCTGTGAAGAGCACGCACGACTGGTTTTGCCACCGCAAAGCCGGCCGCGCTAGCCGCCACGCTGCAAATGCGCGTGACAGGGCCACCGCTCGCGCTTGAGCTGCGGATGTCGACAGTGCCAAAGCTTTTGAGGCAGACCCTGCACCGAGCGCGAACCGAGCGAGCGCCTGGAATCCGCGAGACGTTCTCCGACGCTCGACGCGTGCGAGCGCACGGGAGAGAAGAAAGTCGCGTCTTGTTTGCTCTAGCTGCGCGATTGCAAAGTTGGTGCACGTGTCCTCGATTTGGTCTGCAACGCGTTGCTGCCTCGAGTCAACAGCCAGGCGCTCCATGGCTCGAATTGCTGCGGACAGGTCGCGCTGTCGAGCGGCCTTTGCGGAGGCGGCCCAATGTGCGAAGCGCTTCAGCACGGCTTGCTTGGCTCGCGCTCGAACCATCTGAACAAGAATCAGGGCGCCAAGGCGCTGCGTTTCGGCAACGCGTGTATTGCGCGCGTCCACGAGATGCTTGCGGACGCCTTGCAGAACCGCTCGGGTATCCGAAAGCGCCTTATTGGCGCGCGCCAGCCGCGGCCGCTCCGCCGCTAGCATTCGGAATGAGAGGGACAAGGCACGCGCGTCTACGTGGAGGCC
>BLSG01000216.1:138476-151032 GCA_012862495.1 Thraustochytrium aureum | reverse complement strand
CCCCGGCTGCGCCGCAGCGGCACGAGGGAGGTTCATCTCGCGCTTGATTTCGTCCGAGCTGTCGCCAAACTCGAACTGCAGGTTGATCGCCGGGTCGCTGATGTTGTGCGGGTGCGTGTACGAGTGTGAAGCTACCTCGGACTCGATTGCGAGGAGCTGGCCCCAGAGCGCGCGCGCCTTGTTCCAGTCCGTGTACGCTCCATCGCTCAGGTCGTTGCCGATGTTGATGTAGTAGCTGGCGACGACGCCCCACTGGTCGTACCAGGGCTTGGACCAGTGGTCGATAAAGTAGGGCATGAGGATCTCGACCTCGTCGTGGAACTGTGACTGGTCGCAGTCGACGCGCGTTGTGAAGACGCCGAACTGGCGGCCGGGCATGAGACCCATTGAAGTGGCGCCCGGCTTGAGGATCGCCCAGCGAACGGCGCGCCAGACGAGGTCCGAGTTGGCGAGGATCTCGAGGGTAGCAAAGTGCACAACGCGACCTGACGTGCGGCCGAAGATGTTTGTGCCGGGGAGCTCGCTCGAGACGATGGCGTTGAACTCTTGGCCAGCGGCTCCGTTGAGCTTGTCGAAGTTTTGCTTGCTCAGCGCCTTGACCTCGTACAACGAAGAGGGGAACTTGACGTACATGTTGGTGAAGGTGCCGAGGATAGAGTCGTCGTAGAGCTGCGCGTTGGCGCCGAGATCGCCAAAGAGCGGTTCACCGTCCGCCGTCGTGAAAACGCGGTTTCGGGTCGTGTCCGCGAAGACAGGCGAAGCCTGGTACACTCCGAGAAGCGCGCCCATGCTAAAGTAAGGGTCGCCAGGCAACGTAGAGCCCCAGCCCCCGGACGCGTCATTCGTGAGAAAGTTTCCCGAGGTGATGACGCTGACGCCGTAGACGTGGATGAGCATGAACAGCCCCTTGCGCACCGCAGCAAAGTCGCTGCGCTTGAGGAACGCAAGGTACGGGATCACGAGCACGTCGGTGCCGCACAGACGCTCGTAGTTGATCAAGTCGTCCAGGGAGACGCGGTCGGTTGGGCACCCGGCCTGCATGGTCTGGTACTGCATGGACATAAAGAGCTGCGAGTACGCCTTGTCTTGGAAAAACTTGTCGCGCGAGTCAGTCGAGAAGAGGACCGCGCACCGCTTCTGGTCTACGGGCGCAGGACACGCGGGCGGCTGGCTCGTTTGCTCGTAGAACGAAAAGTAGTTTTGGAACGTGTACGGCTCGAGAACGTCTGCGACTTTTTTCCCTGCATCGTCTTTGAGGTGCAGCGATACAGCGACGTCGATGTCGGTGATTGGGTGGTTGACGTACTCCTCGAGCTTGGCTCGCGAGATGTTGAACTCGAGTCCGCGTCCCAACCCCGAGCTGTCTCTGATGTACGTGAAGTCGGATGTTGAGAAAAGGATGCCAGTGCCGACGCAGTTGTCAGAGCCATACATTGGGCACGCACCGTACACGTCGACCGCTCCCTCGAGCATCCCGATAGGCCACCACGAGAAGCTGGGCTTGACGATGAACTCGAAACCGCGCGGCGTGTAGGCGGGCCCGGTGTAACCTGTCGTCTGGTCCTGGTCCGTGTTCAGGTAAAGAAAGGTGTGGCCAGTGAACGCCCAGCGCTCCGGGTTGGCTTCTGTGCGGGCCTTCATGGAGAAGTAGATGTACTGCGCGTCGGCCTGCATGTACACGGCATCATGGGTCGCCTCGTTGTAGCTCTGGTAAAACGGAGGGTATACACGGTCGCGCTCTGTCCAGACTCGCCTCTCTTGCGCCGCAACAGCCGCAACGCGGAGAGCCCCGGAGGGCTGCGAAAACAGTGCGCATCGTGTTGGGCGCGCGAAGCGCGCACACAAGCCAGGGCTCGCCCGGCGTGCTGCTCGCAGTCCTTGCCGCTCGCTGGCCTGCTGGTGCTCTTGCCCTCTGGCAGAGGCCTGCCTGCTGCTGCTGCTGCGCTTCGGCGGCACTCGGGCTCTGCCTGACGCAACTCGGGGACTGGCTGCTGCAATTGCTTGACGCAGGCACGTCTCTCGTTGATGAGAGGGGACAAATCGCGCTTGTGAAGGCGATTCCTGCTGCCTCACCACGCCCACCTCGGCCTCCTCCGTCCACCCACCCACCAACCAACGCGGCTCGTACCAAGGCGATCCAACACAACCTGCGCGCCGACGAAGCAGGCACGTGGAGGCCGCAGCTCGGCTTGCCTTGCTGGACGCCTCTCCAGAGCTGTCGCTAGCGCGGCCGATGAAACGGACTGGAGCGCCGCGCCGCGTGATGGATGACCCGTGGTTGCATCCTCCCAGGCCTTGTTCACAGGTACTTCACGCGCGAGTGCCCATTCGCAGCTCGCACAGGAGGCAGGCAGGCAGGCAGGCAGGCAGGCAGGGAGCATCGCAACTCTCTGGACGACGTTCTGATGCAGCTTGCTTGCAGCAGCAGCCTGGGCTTTCATTCCGTGAATCGATGGATGGGTGGAATCGATGGGTGGGTGGCGGATGGGTGGATGGATGGGCGCGCTTCCGCTGGATGGACGGATCGGCCTGCAAGTTCGCGATGTGCGATGTCGCCGCTGGCAAGCCTTTGTCTGCAGGCACAAGAGGTACGGCTTTCGGCAGGAATCGCACGCTCCTCACGGCATCTCGTGACAAAAGTGCGCAAGGGCATTCGGCGTGCATAACTGTGCATGCGCCATGGACCTGTTTGTTGAGGCACGCAGGATCCGCGCTGGCCCGCACTCGGACCATCAACCAACAGACAGACTCCGCACGTAGCCGGCTTTGTACCCCGCAAACGGAGAAGCACACGCCTGCATTCGGACAAACCAACCAATCAAAATGTTTTAAAAAATTTGCCTTCAACTTCGCCGAAGCGCGAGAATCAAGCACAATGCACGCGCTCGACGACCATCAAAGGAGATGCACCGCGTGGCGTTTCTGGGAGCGCGTCCGGCCGGCCAGGCTCTGCCAGGCTCGCGCCGCGTTCTCGAGGGAGGGCGACATACGCCTCTTGCCTGCCCGTGCGTGCGTGCATGCGATCATGCGCTCAAAAGGAAAGGCAGCAGGCAAATGGAGCAGGTTTGAGATTGTTTTGTCACAACAGCAACAGCCTGAGAACAGTCCAATCAATGCGCCGCAGCCCGCCCGCACCCGCACGGAGAGAGCGCCTTTCGGCCGGCCGCGGCCCGCCGTCCTGAATCCTGCGCCAACTTGGCCGCGCCTTGCGGCAAGCTGCTTGCGTTGCTTGCGGCAAGCCGAACCGCTTGCGGCGAGCAAGGGCTGGAGCGAACCGTGAACGCGAAAGATGCACGAGCGAGCGCGATGCATTGCTGTTCTCGGCAAGTGGGCATGGATGGCGTGGTGGTTCGCAGGTCGTCCGCTGCGAGCCGCCATTCGTTCGTCCGCCCTGCCGCCTGTGCGTCCGTCCGTCCGTCCGCCCTCCGCTGCCGCGTGCGCTGCTTGAGCGTCTCTCGAGGTGCGCAGGCGAAGCTGAGGCCGACACGCACTGTGACAGCGTAATGCTCGGCCCTCGCTGCGTTGCTTGGGCGCGAACACCCGAACGCAGTCGAGCAGGCGAGCCCGGCAGGCAACGTGCAACGAACCACCAACGCACCTACAGGCGAGCCGGGTCCTGCGAGTTAGTTTGCTCGTCCGAGGCTGTACGCCAGCGAGACGCGCGGGGGAGGTGGCAAGCAAGCCAGGGCCTGATCTGATCTGATCTGATCTGCACGTCGAGCGCGGCGAACAATGGCGCCCGAGCGCGACGCACGACGCGTGGCGGTGATCGGGAGCGGGATCGCTGGCCTGTCGTGCGCCTATCTGCTGGCGGAGGAAGGGTTTCAGGTCTCGCTGCTGGAAAAGTACACCGATGTGGGCATGGACGCCCACTGCGTCAACGTCGAGGCCACGGACGGGAGCATGCTCAAGCTGAACACGCCGCCGAGGTCGTTCTCAAAAGCGTACTACCCCTGCTTGATGGAGCTGTACGAGCGAAGCGGCGTGGAAATCGAGCCCTGGAGCTGGGCGTGGGTCGCTTTCGCCGTGGGCCAGTACTCGCCGTTTATCCGCGTCGATCGAGACGTCCGTTTGTTCGGGTACGCTCTCCCATCCTACGTAGACTTGAGTCGCCCCTTCGAGTCGCTGCGCATCATGCTGGACGGTTATCGGTGGTCGCGCGCCGTGGGGCGCGGCCTGGCCAACCCAAAGTTGGCGTGTCTCAAGCTCCGCGACTACATCGCGCACCTGGGCCTGTCGGAGGTGTACATGTTCAAGGCGCTTCTGCCGACGCTCTCAATGGTTTGCACGTGCTCATACGAGGCCTGCCTCGACTACCCCGCTGGCCTTGTGATGGAGTTTTACGCCAAGACCACGACTTACGGCCAGTACCGCACGCGGTTCGGGACCCAGGACGCAGTCAGCCATTTGACCAAGCGCGTCGAGCGCGTCAAGACGGGCGTGAGCGTGGAGCGCGTCGTACTGGCCGATGAAGGCCAAGGTGGCCCTGCCGTACCACAGGTAGAGTACGTGGAGGCTGGGGCGCGCAAAGTCGAGTCGTTCGACTTGGTTGTGCTCGCGACGCAGGCCAACCACGCCGCCAAAGTGCTGAGCGGTGCCCCGGCAGGCCTTGTGGACCTATTGCACGTCTTCAAGCACGAGACGAGCGAAGTGGCCATTCACCGAGACGAGTCCGTCATGCCCGGCGACCGGTCCAAGTGGGCACCCATGAGCATCGGTGTTCTCCCCGACCGAGACACAAGTCGCGGCGGGAGTATGTTCACCATCTGGATGAACGACAGCTTTCCACGCATCAAGGGCAACCTGTTTCAGACCTGGAACCCGGTTGTAGATATTGACAACGCCAAGCTGGTGGACGACCGCATTGTCTTTGAACGCCCGATCATGACGCTCGAGTCGCTTGAGGCCGTGACAAGCCTAGCCAAGGCGCAAGGCACTGGCGGAGTCTGGTACTGCGGCGCTTGGAACGCGCGCCGGATACCGTTGCAGGAGAGTGGTGTCATGTCGGCGGTTGAGGTCGTGCGCCGGATCGTGGGCCGTCGTTCGCTCAAGGGCGGCACTTTTGACGACGTCGACGCCTCCAGCGCGACCTTTTCGCTGAGTCGCCTTGACTCTGGCGAGCTGTACGAGACGAGAGTTTCCGGTCTCCTCTCGCCCTCGGGGTTGCTGGGATGCGCCGTCGTTGCTTCCGCTTTGGTCGTGCTTTCGCGCATCAACCGCCTGACCTGAGCCTCTTCCAGCTCTGCAGGCTCTGCTCTCTGGCTCTACTAGCTAGAGCTACTGGAAGAGAGAGTAGCTACGGGCGTAGTTGGGGGTAGGTGGAAAGAAGAGCTCTGGAGTAGCTGGAGCCGGGCGGGGCGCGCTTCAATTTGGGCCAAAACGCATGGACATTCGTTTGGGTTTCGCACGTTGCGGCCCCCTCCGGCCGGTTCGGAACGCAGCCCCCTTCCTTCCTGCTGGCGCTTGCCGCTCAACCACTCGACATCAGACAGCCAGAGAGCGCCGAGGTTGCTGCAGGCGTGGTCGGCGCCGCATGTGGCACTTGCGGGCAGGCCAAAAACAGGACAGAGGGCTCGTACCTCTAGCTAGCTAGACACTCACGCCCGTGCACTGTCCACAACTGGACCGACTGACCCAACGGACCTGGAAGGAAACGAAACGAAAGTGCTTGTTGATTGACACAGTAGAGCTTGGACAGCGTTGACACAGTAGTAGAGAGCTTGGACAGCGGCAGCAGAAAACACAGAGGGTACAGAGCTTGCGGAGCAGCGTGCTCAACTAGATTATGCTCTCGTCGCGCGAAGGCCCCCCCGCGGCGGGTGAGTACTTGACGGAACCAGTGTCCGAGCCTGCATCAACCTCGGCGGACTTTGCCTTGTGGCGCTTGTAGAGGAAGCCGGCACCCGCCAAAACGACAAGGGCGCCAAAGAGGCCGCCCACAATTCCGCCCGCGCTACTTGACTCCTCCGCGGGGCTGGTACCCAAGCCCGATGAGACGGACGGGGGCTGCTTGGGGTTCGGCGTCGGGTTCGGCGTCGGGCCAACAGACGGCGAGGCGGACGGCGTTGTGGACGGCGCTCCAGTTGTGGGCGCCGAAGTGGGCAGCACGGTGACCCTCGCGTTGTGTTCCGCAAACTCGTAAAAGGAGAGCACTGCAGTCGAGCCAATGTACCTGACATGGCTGGCCCCGTGAAAACCGTAGATCTGCATCTCGGCATACTCTGGCACAAGCTGGACGGTCACGTCCCCCTGGCCCCTGACCTTAAACTCGAGCTCAGAACCGTCCCCTGAAACGCTGACGAGCTCCATTCTCATGCCGATCTTGGCAATTCGCACCTTCGCATCCTCCGGGGCACGGGCCGACCCCGAGGTGCGCACGGTGAAGCTGCCGCCTTTCCGAGGCAAAAAGACCTTGGTGTCAGAGTGCGCGGGCCAGTCGTCGACAGAGTCGATGACTGCATTTCCGATTCCTGCATCTTGCAGTTGGATCGCCATCGACCCAAGCGAGCGGCCGGCAACCTCTGGCACCGTGATCGTGTAAACACCTGGAGCAGTTTGGCTCACGGAAAGCGCGGCTTTGTCAAAGGTGCGGATGCGGTCGGAAAACTGCATAGGCGTGATAAACTCGGTGTCCTTCCCGTGCGCGGTGCGGATCACCTCGTCGAACTGCGCGCGAGAGTACAAGTTCTTCCCGCCAAGCCTGAGGCCTTCCTCGTCCCAGTCGGTCGGCCCATAGTCGTGGATTGGCCAGTGGATCATCGGCATATTGGCAAGCGGACCTGTGAGGTACGCAAGCTCGTCCATCCAAAACGCGAGCGCCTCCTCTGGACTGAGCCCGTTAAACTCGTTGAGAGAAAAGTCGAAAAACATGTTGGGCGCCATGTACACCGGGCCCGGCGAGCTTTCGTCCCCGACGCCCAGCTCGCGGCCTGAAGGCGAGGCGAAGCCGAACGCGTTCGGGTAGCCCGCGCCGACGCCGCTGTACCCCCCGCTCCAGTACGTGTCTTCGAAAAACTGGGCCAAAAAGTAGTATGTGTCAAGGTCCTCGGTGGCGCCTGGCTGGGCGGTCCCTATGCGTTTCGGCGCGATCGTCCCTCCCGACATGTTTCGCAGGATGTAGCCCCTGCGCCACGTCAAACTCATACGTCAGCTCCGCGTGGCTCAGGTTGTTGATGTTGTGCGGGTGGTTCATGCTGTGCGAACCGATCTCGCTCTCGAACCTGAGCCAGAGCGAGTATGCAGTGCTCTTGAGATTGGCCCAATTCGTGATGCGGCCGTCTGTGGCGTTGTCGCCCACGTTGATGTAGTGCGCACCAACAAAGTTGAACTCGTTGTACCACTCCGCCAAGATCTGGGTGTATGCTGGCTCGAGGATTCCCGCCTCGCTCTGAAACATGGACTGGTCGCAATCGTTGCGCATGAAAAACAGGCTGGACTGGCGCCCCAGGACAAGCCCAAACGACTTGTCAGCGGCGCCCGACCCGCTGACGACCCAGCGCGCGGCGCGCCAGACTAAATCGACGTTGGCCATGACGCCAACCGAGGCAAAGTGCACAATGCGACCGCTTCGGCGCCCGAACGGGTTGCGCTCTTCTGCAAGCTGAGAGCTCAGGACGGCGCTGTACAACCGCAATTTGTCCTCGCCGAGGAACTTGAGGTGCTGCATGGCGAGCGACTGGACCTCGAACGCGGTCTCCGGTCCGGCTTCGTACATGCTCACCTGGTTGCCGAGGACGGTCTCGTCCATGATGAGGGCGCCGTGCTCCATTCCTGCAAACACGGTTGTCTGCTCGGGAAAGTTGACCACAACCTTGACGGAGTGGACCTTCGCCGCCACGGGCGAGGCGTCACCCACCCCGAGGATGCTCTCTTGTAAGTGGTACGGATCCCCGCCCACCGCATTGCCGTCGTCGGCGCGATTCGCGGCAAAGTCGCCTGAGGCGATGATACCCACGCCATAGTAGTGCGTGGCGAAGAAGAGCGCGCGCCGCAGCTCCGGCCACCTCAGCTCGTCGACGTACGACAGAAAGGGAATGACCAGCAGATCGTATTCGCACAGCTTTGCGACGTCGAGGAGGTCGTCGAACGTGAGTCGGTCGTGCGGGATTCCGGCCTGGAAGAGCTGGGACTGCATCGACATGAACAGCTGCGCGTAGCTCTTGTTGTTGAAAAAGTTGTCTTGCGAGTCCTGGCTGAAGATGACGGCAGCGCGCACTTGGTCCCCGTTCGAGCATTCGGGCATGGAGGAGATGCCAGCGAAAACGGGCATCCAGTCCTGGTAGAAGGGAGGCAGCGGGTCCGCCCCACTCTTGCCGTCCACGCTGAACTTGATCAGGGCGCTCACGCCAATGTCGGTCTGCGTGTTCAGGCTGCCCTGCCAAAAGCTCTCAAGCTCATCGATGCTGATGCGGAGCTCAAGGGCATTGTCGATAACGGCGGTGTCGCTCAGGGAAATGTTGAATAGGCGTCGTCTGCACTGCTCCTCGCCCTCGGGGGGGCACCCATCCTCAACCGAGGGCTGTTGGATCGCGTTCACCTCTCCATCTACCATGCTGACAAAGACAAACACGTCGGTGCCGTTGGGCATGTAGTACCCCTCCGTTTCAATGGAGGTCAGGCGGGACTCGTCGAGGTTGAGCCACAGAATCGAGTCCTCGAGCTGCGCGCCCGGCGGCGGCGCAATTTTAAAGTGAAAGTACCCGTCCTGCACTTTGCCAAAAACCTGCGACGAGTTGGATGGCGCCAAGCGGTGAATTTGGGGGTAGAGCTTGTCGTAGGCGTTCCATGTTGTCTGCTCTTTCCGCCCGACAAGGTCTGAGGCGGTGGCAGCGCCGCTCGGGGAGCTGCCCGGCCCCATGCTGTTCACCGCCACTACGACGCCAACGATGGCAGCGAGAGCGACGACCCCGGCGACCGCGGCCGCAACGATTCGCTTCGCACCAACACGCGCCGAGCCACCTGCGCCTGCCTGGCCCGCCGCCGGCTCCGTCGGCGGCATGCCCACAACGGAGAGCGCGGAATCCCCCCCCATGTGTCCTTACCTTTTCGCGCGCCTTCGCAGAGCCGGACCTCCGGGGCTCCGACGAGCCAACAAGGCGTCGTTCCCAGGCCCTCCAACACGCTCACGACCGCAGGCACGCAGGCACGCAAAGGCACGCACGACGCAACCACGATCGATCGTGCTGCAACCGATGCCGCCTGGAATCGGTGCCGCGCGGAGTGCGAGTATGATGGTGAAGATGAAGATGAAGCCTGAGCGCAGCGCGCCGCCGCTCCTCAACGCAGAGCAAAGCACGCCCTCCGCCAGTCGCGCCGCCAGTCGCACCCGCCGTTCGATGCTCTGCCGCGACTCGGGATTCCAGCGACCCTGGCGTCTGGGCAACAATCGGTGTTCCCCTCTTCCTCCTTCCGGATACGAAACTGTGAGGCCTGTGGAGCACGGGTGTCAAGACATGCATCCTCCTCCTCCGCCGCCTCCTGCGGCCGCCGCGCACACCGGCGGCGCCTGTGAGGCCGCCGAAGGTGGTGCTGCGATGCCTCTCAGCCTGGCGCTCGCTGTCGTGCAAGTGTGCAAGCCATGGGCGGGTGCGAGCCGGAGGCTTTGTTTCTTGTTCAATCAACTTGAAGACGCTGGCGACAAGGCTGACTCGGAAGTGGTCAGGTGGTGAAGGGTGAAGTTTCTTTGGCCGCCACGGTGCACATTCCGTCTGAACTGATGCAATCATGATGCCATGAACTGGCTGACTGACCGGCGAGCGAGCTCGGAGTTCGTGTGCACGCGGAGGGAGCAGGAGCAAGTGAGTGAGTGGGTGGTCTGAGCGAGCGAGCGGGCGAGCGAGCGAGGGAGTGAGTTGATGATGAGTGAGTGGGTGAGTGGGTGAGCTAGTGAGTCGGATGTGGCGTGCACCGCTTCACCGCTTTGCATGCTGTCTGTGTGCCCGCGGTCGGGCTGCCAAGGACTGCTTGACGCTGGAGGCCGGAGAGGCCTGCCTGCTGCGATCTCTGGCTCTCGCTCATTGCAACGCGATGCTGTGCAGGCCGGTTTGTGGCGCCGGAGGGGTCGGCTCCAGCGTCGTGGAGCAAGAAGTTCGAAAGTGGTTGTCGTGCAAACTCGTGCAAACTCGTGCTGCGACTACACTGTGATGAGGCAACCTCCTCGCTGCCTCGCTCGCATGCGCGGTGGAGACCCATCAAACGAGTGCAGCCTGGGTGGTAGCGTGGACGCTCACGCGCGGCAGACTTCCCCGGCCATGGGTCTGTCTCTCAGCAGCTCGCGAGATCGAGCTTTTGTCGTCACAGTCCTGGCAGGCAAGCAGCTGAACGGAGGATCCGACTTGGTCAAACAGAGGACTGACTGGCTCCTCAAAGGCCTCCAAGGCGATGGGCGGACTCGAGAGGAGGAAAGCGAGTTGAGTGGGTGGGCTGAGACCCCGGGCCGGATCCACTGGTGCGTCAGGGGGAGCGCAGCACATCGCGTGTCGCGTGGTTCAATCGCGTCCACCAACTTCTCCGCGGAGCCTGGAGCTCGTTCATCAGGACAGATTCGTGGGCTGGCCCAGAAATTTCCAGCACAACCGCTGCACGTGACGCTGGGCGCACCCCGAGCGGCGTGGCGTGTCGAACCGTAGAAGCCAGCAAAGGCGAACAACAGCAGGAGCACGCACGCCCTAGATTAGCACGTCGGGTGGGTTGCGCGCTTTAACCCGCAATCGCGACGGCGACCGCCATGTCGATTGACCGTCTTGTCGGTCGTCTGCGAGGCGGATTGGCGAATCGCTCGCGTCACGGTTTTCGTTTTCTGTCCGATTGACTCGTTTCGGGCTGGACCCACTCACGCACTGGCGCTGTTTCTTTGCGAGGGCGACCGAGAAGGTTGCGCGCGCCAGACACGCGGCCGTCGAGCGGCGAAACGTCCGCTGCCAACGAAAGCCTTCAGAAAGTCCCTCGCCTCAGGAAGGGATCCTCCGGGGCAGTTTCGTTTCTCCGCGATACATATTTCCCTTCAAATTTGCCCAAAGCTGTTCATCAAGTGGCCTCACAAGTTCACAAGACGTACGCACGGCAGACCGTGGTGGACGCCGCACTGCTCGCTGCGCCGCGCCGCTCTCCGTTCGCTAAACCGAACGTCTCCGAGTCTCTCGCCTCAGAAAGAGGATCCTCCGGGGCAGTTTCGTTTCTCCGCGATACATATTTCCCTTCAAATTTGCCCAAAGCTGTTCATCTAGTGGCCGCACAACTTCACAAGACGTACGCACGGCAGACCGTCACGGTGGTGGACACCACCACACTGCTCGTTGCGCCGCGCTGCTCGCCGTTCGCCGAGCCTTTTGGAAGCGAAAGGTGTGCGCGCTGCACCTGATGAGAGACAGGAAAGAGCCACATTCCCCACGTCCACTTTCCGCTGGCTCGCTCTTTGCACTCTCTCGGCACGTCAGTCAGGCTGTGAGCTCTCCGTCCTCCACTGCTGAGAAGTCCAGACGGACGTGAGCGATGTGTGAGCGTCAGAACAGATTTGTGCATTTCGATCAACGAAAGTCCACTCGAGCAAGGCAGAGTTCTTACCTGCTCGACCTTCATTTTCGTGTTTTGGGCTTTCACGTGCGCTGTTTTCGAGCGAGGCAGCCGCTGGATCCCTGTGCTCGATGGACGGCCGAGCGGCCCGAAAGCGCGACGCCGCGCTGGCACGAGCTGAGCAGAGCCGGAGGAGGAGGTCTGAGCGCCCTCCTCCCAAGCACCCTCCCACCTCCTCCTACCCTCCCTCCCCCAGCTAGCTTGCTCTCAGACTCGGGAGACGCAGAGTGGAATGCGAGGAGCTGCACAACCTTCGCAGGTGTGCGTGCTCACCACTCAAACAACTGGACACGCATCAGGCTGGTGATTTTCGCTTTACACGAGCAGCCAGCCAGCAGCCCTCCTGCGAGCTTGCCCACGTCGAATGTGGGCGGAAGCAAACCCCTTGCCCAAAGCACACGTGCGTGACGGCCCCGACTCCACGGGCAAGGCCCATCTAGCCAGCGACGCGGCCAGCGGTCGAAGCGGCCAAGCGGCACCACCACGCACAGAGCCGCGCAGAAAGCGTGCGATGCAAGCCCCGTTCGCGCCTGTGGTCGTCAAGGAGGAGGCTGACGCATCCGGGCCTACCATGGGACCTGCAGGCGAGTCGCTCATGCACGACGGCCTTTTCGCCGTCGAGGGGCGAGCGCCAGCCGTGGCTCAAACGGCACACGCGCGCTGTCCTCGCGGGTGTCGGCATGTTCGCCCTCGCCGCCGTCGCGATCGTGGGATTGACCCTGAGCAGCGACATCGGTGGCTCGCGTGCAAGCGCCAGCGCCCCCCCGGTCACGCCAAACCCCGACAACAGCGATGTCGTCGGCCACGAGACCAAACCGCCCGTGCAACTCCTCCCCGGCTCTGACGCACCGCCGCCCATCGAGCAACCCAAGATCCCCGGGCTCCTGACAGAGGCTTTCGAGATGCTCGACCAGATTCATCCTCCGTTCTGGGCCAACGCGGACTTGCACGCGAACGAGCCGATTGTACGCGCCAAGTGGGACAA
>BLSG01000216.1:127853-138376 GCA_012862495.1 Thraustochytrium aureum | reverse complement strand
CGCGGAACAACGTACATGCTCAGGCCCAGCGCCTTCTTTCTCAACCTGGACCAGGACCGCGAAACGGGCTCGAATACCTCGGTGGCGCTGCCGCGCGGTACAGAACTCTACTTGCACCTCGACTTCACCTCGGGCGTGCTGAATGGCGAGCCAACCGTCCGGACCGGCTGCCCTGCGTGGCAAGACATGAAGGGGATCATTTGCAACAAAATTCTGCACAGGGTCCCGACTAGCGACTACCGGCAAGACCCCGCCACCCAAACCGTCGAGTTCCGGGTCGCGCGCTCGCTGCTTGCAGATCTGGCCGAGATGCCCGTCATCGGTGACATTGGCGTCACCCTCACCATGAGGTTCCTTCTCTCGCAAGGCGCGTCGCAAACCCTAGCGAAGCGGCCGGAAAACTTTTTGGACTGGTACCCGGTCTACTCCAACCTCGCGGAATTCGACTACTGCAGAGATCTGAACACCGGCCAGCGCGCAGCAATCGTTTACAATGACGCTGCCGAGACCCGCTACTGGAGCAACGTGTCGTACGCCCAGCTCTACATGAGCCAGCAAGCGCAACTCGTGCAGGCTGGCGTCCCGCACGACCGACTCAACCTCCAGGACCTCTTCGACATGCGCCAGGCTTGCAAGTACTCGCTCATCGTCTTCCCGTACAGTGCCTGGGCCGCTCCAACGGACTGGCCCCAGATCCGGAAAAGCATTTTCCTGCTCGTGCACAAGTTCGGCGTCAACATCATCACTGTCGGCGAATTCTTCACGCAGCACAAGCTGGCGGGGGTCAGCACGTTCAGCAACCCATCGTTCCTTATGCAGTCTATGCTTGGCATAAACAAGGAGGGCACTGGGTTCCAAAAGGCGTCCGAGGCGCTGGTCTTCGCCAACAGCGACGAAAACGCCATGTTTTGGGACATGAACGTCTCGGAGCCCATCCTAAACGCCGCTGCCGCAGGGACTTACATCTCCCTCTACGGTCACGACAAGACGAGCGCGTTCAACGGAGAGGTTCTCGCACGCAGCGAGCTGCTCGATGAAAACACACAGGTTTGGAATACGCACTCGGCAATCACCGAAACGCAGCTCCCCGCAGAGCTTAACCCGTTTGGGACGGCCTCGGGTCGCGTTGTGCACTTCAGCTCGGTCTCGTTCATCGGCAACGCTGACCTGTTGTGGCGCGCTGCGCGCTACCTCTTCACTGCGACCAATGGCCCAAAAACCTCGACCTTGCTCGCTCTGCACCCAGGCCGCTTTGACGGCGTTTTCATCACGCGTTGGGACATGGCCGTGTCAAAGTACTCCAACCGCGTCAGGTCCCTCGAGCCGGTCATCCTGCGCGATGTCGCTCGCCCCTGGCTGGAAACGTACAACGCAAAGTGCTCGTACTTTGTCAGCCTCGGCAACAACGCGTCCGTGAGCGAGTACACTGAGTGGGACAAGGTGAAAGGGATCTGGAAGGGCTTTGCGGAGATCGGTGAAGTCGGCTCGAACACGTACACAGCGCCTCGTGACATCAACAACGCCAACATCGACTTTGAGGTTGGCGTCGCAGCAGAGTTCATTTCGGGCAACCTCTCGATCCCAAGGGTCGGCCACGCCATCCCGGGCGAGCCCATCACGCTCGAGACCGCGGTCTCGCTCAACAGCCTCGTGGACACGTACGTTTCTACCGGCTTCTCCGTTCTCAACACAGGGTACCCGAACGCTTTCGGCTTCTTTCGGCCGGACATGAACTACGTCTACATGTCGCCCAACTTTTACCTCGACGACATCATGTTCGAGGTCTGGCTCAACACGGCGGACTCGGCCAGCGGCTTTTGGATCCAGCAGCTGGAGCAGGCAACCAGGACTTCCAACTTTCACTACATGCACTTTGTCGTGCATGACTATGGCCCGGCCGATTTCTCGCTCCAAGTTGGCCTCGCGGGCGAAAACCCTTTCGAGTACGCAGAGCTCCCATACCGCACGGTCATCGCAAAGGCTGCCGAAGCGGGCTCCGAATTCTTGACGGCGATGGACTTTCACGACCGAGTGCGCGCCTTCGACGCGGTCGAGTCCCTGCATGTCGTGGACCGCCAAGACGGCTCGGTCACGTACACGGTGGAGGCGAAGGCCGACAGCGCCGCAGAACTGTCCTTCGGCTACATGTCGCTCAAGCTGCACCAGCTTTCCCGCGAGCGCCGAATCATAAAGTCTGTCGCCTCCTGGTATGCCTGGAACGAGGACCGCGTCTTCCTGTCCGATGCCCCGGGCACCTTTGACGTCACCACGACCACGGCGGATGTCTCTGACATTAACTGCACGCGCATCACGATGCTGCCGCCGCGGATGCGCCTTGTCGAGGTCTGGGGAGACGGCGAGTACATGCGGTTCACGGTGCACGGGGCGGGCGAGATTCTCGTCAACGTCAACCCCGCCGTTCTTGCCGAGGTCGACGTCATGTCCCCAAGCGAAATCGTAAAGTTCCAGTATCCCGTGGGCAACGCGACCATTTACTCGATTACCGTCGAGGCGGAAGGGGAGCATGAGATCTCGGTTTTCCGCAACACCGGGGCGCCGTCCACGTCTCCGACGACGGCTTCGCCCACTGCCTTTCCCACAATCGCTGTTTCGCGCACGGTCGGCGGCTCGGCCATGAGCGGCTTTCTGCTTGTTGGCATGGCCGGATTTGCTCTCTTCCAGCTCCGAAAGGGAGCTTTCTTGGTGAATGACGTCAGCCCGCCCCAAGTCAACCCGTGAGTGGACGGGGCGCGCGCGCAAGTGCCTGTGCCGTACAGTACTTTACTTTTTAAAATGTAGCCTGCAATTGATGAAAATATTGCTCTGGAGAAAGTGCTCTACCTTGTGTCATCAGGGACCAGGAGCGGAAGGCTGGCTTGCTGCCTCGCAAATCGCAAACGGGGCAATATCGAGCAACGGGCGTTGGGGAGGCTCAGAGACTCGCCGCCAGCGGCAAAACATGGCCTCAACACATCGCAGTTGGACACGCGCTTTCCTACTCGAAAGGGCACTTGCCGCAAACTCGGCAGGTTCTGCCTGCGACCTCGCGCCTCGCTGGATGACGGGCTAGAGGCCCAACCCGCCGTGCACAGCGGCGACAAGGAGCGATAAGAGCCCAGAAATACCAAGTTGCGTCGCTGCGCTGGCCGTCCCAGCGACGATCTTGTTGTACCGGTCTTGGCAGGCGTCGGAAAGGACGCCAATGAGCACGTCGCGCGTCAACCTGTCGTTGGCATCAAAGGCGCGCACGACCCCGATCTCCTCCTCGAACGCACCGATTGGGGCCCACTCGGAGCCTTGGCACGCATTGAGCGTGTCTGCAAGCATGCTCTCACACGCTTCAGAGCACTCACCTGCGTTGAGGGAAGCGATGCATGCAGACTGTTTCGGGTCCTCCAGCTGCGCAAACAGGTCAGGGTGCGGCGAGTGAGCGACCAGCTTCTTGATCGCCACATCGCACTTCGTCGGTTTGTACGGCCACTCGCAAGAACCAAGGCCTTGGTACGCTTCGGCGTAAATAAACCCTGGCGAAAACTTGCGCGCCAGGTCGTCGCGATACGCAAAGTCGCCGACGCCGCTGCACGAGGCAAACATGTCGTTGATGCTCGCTTGGCAGGCAGATGAGCAGGCATTGCTCGCAGAGCACGCTTGGAACCGAAAAGCACCGGTGTCTGTGCTGGGGTCGTCCGAGCAAAAGCACGGGTTGTCTTGGCTGAAAACAGCGTTCTCGCCTGATACGTCGCCGTAGAAAAACGAGTCCACTGCCAAGCTGCAATTTCCAGGCGTCTGCGCCGCGGCGGTGGCCACTATGGCGCTCAGACACACAGCAAACGCGCCAAGCTCAGGCTTCATTCTGTCTGAGATGTGCTTTGCTTGCTGGCTTTGTGTGGAGCAATCGGTTGACAAGAGCTTGCGCGTCCGGATTGCGTCTTTGCTTTTGGGTTCTGCCGCACCAGCGGCACAGCACGTTCTAGCCAGCAACTATGCAAGTATCGGCTTTGCGACTGTGCATGGTCGACGAGAGCGTGCGTCACTACAACCTGGCCCAGGACCTTCCCCAAGCCTAATGTGGACGACGACAAGTATCCGTCGCAGGCTTGGCCGGACCGGCGCACTTGCTCTTTTTCGCATCGCACCTCGCTGATGACACGCGACCAAAGCCTCCGCAAGCCCAAGCTGGAGATCGCGCAGCCCCAATACCGTCGAGGTCCCCGAGGAGCCCCGGACATGCCGGAGGGTTGCATTGACACACGACCACCACCACGACCAGCGAGCAACGAGTCGTGCCCTGGCTCCAGCGAGCAACGAGTCGTGCCCTGGCTCCAGCGAGCAACGAGTCGTGCCCTGGCTCCAGCGAGCAACGAGTCGTGCCCTGGCGCGGAGCACAACGAACAAGTTCAGTGTGTACGTCGCGGCCACTCGGATGGGAGAAGGGATGCGCACGCACGCCCTTTCGAATGGCGAAACTGCGCTGCGGCGGCTCGATGAGACGTTGCGAACCAAGCGCTGATTGAGCGAGTTGAGCGACGTCCGTGTGACCAGCGCGTGAATTGCTACGATGGCTGCAGCTGAGCAAGCGAATGCGCTCGGGATCAAGGCGGCGTGAGGTACCAAACCACGCCGCAAGCGCCACCACCTCGGCAGAAGACCAGGGTGGAGGAGGCCCGGGTAGCCAACCATACCTATTCCGCAGGATTGCTCTTCCGCAGGAGCGGTAGGCGGCGCTCGCGCAGCCCGAGCGCTCGGCCAGGCAAGCGAGCGGGGGCTTTTCATTGCAGCTCACCTCTGCCTGCTCGCGAGAATTGGTCCGACGCAATACTCAAGAATCTCGCCCCTGCCTCACAGCCGTGCACAAGGCGTACAGTGGGCGGCGCAGAATCGCGTCTGCGCAGTCCAAGTTCGGCTCGCTACACCCTTTTCGGCTCGGCGCTGCGCTCGCTCATCAGCGTTTGGCGCCGGCTGACAGCGTAGTCAACAATCGTCGCGAGGTTGCGGTCCGGCCCAAGGCTTTGCCAACGAAGATCGATCGCCACGCACGACGCAACCGGCAGGACTGGGCAGCGAGCGACGCCTCGTGGCAGCGCCATGCCGCGCGAGCTCCCCGTTGGGGCGACGGGACCGCCCTCGACTAGGCCCACAGTGTCGATGGTGCAAGGCAAGGCAGTCAAGCACGCGAGTCCAGCGGCGCTGGGCGGCGAAGCGCTCGACATCAAAGCCGAGCTTCGAGATGGTAGAAAGAGGCGGCGCCTACGAAGCGCTGCCCTCATCGTTGGCGCGCTTTCTCTGGTCGCCGCTGCCGCCGCAGGACTGGTGGTAGCCCTCAGCGGCAGCACAGAACAATCCCCACAAATAAGTCAGGAGCTTCTGATTGACGGCACTGCAGGAGAGTGGGACGCGAAGACGCGCTTGCATCCGCCCTTTTGGAAGCAACCCAGTTCGAAAAGCGCAGGACTGTTCGCTACCTTCGACGCTGCAACAGATCGCTACTTCTTTTTCGTTCATGCGACCGAGGGAGCGGAAATCGACAGGTCAACAAGCGCTATCTACTTTGATGTTGACCAGAACAAGGAGACTGGCACGCTGGACGACCGGTATTTCGCACCCAAGGGGTACGAGGTCTACATTCTGCTGGGCGGCGCAGGTGCCGCGGACCCCCCCTCTCTTTGGCGAGGCTGCCCGCCTCTCGCACGCGGCTTCAACAGCAGCTGCGCCGAAAAACTGGAAACACTACGTGCCGACGACTTTGCGCTCGTCCCTGCGCAGAACGGAGTGGAGCTTTCCTTCTCGCGAGACCTGCTGGTCAATGCAACGGGATGGCGCGGGAGCGCCGACCTTGACCTCAGCCTTCACCTCCAACAAAAGGGAGCAAGCAAGCCGGCCGAAGTGGTCGCCCCCGACTTCTTCCTCGACGCGTATGCCTTCTACGCCGACCTTGGCGACCAAGTGGCGTGCGTCGAGACCGCAGAGGTGCGTGGGGCGGTCGTGTTCAGCAACCATACCCGCGAACGGTTTTTCAGCGACTTGTCGTATTCTCAGCTCTTCATGTCGATGCAAAACCAGATGTTTCAGGCCGGCATCCCGCACGACCGCGTCTACATCGAGGAGCTGCTAGACGTCAACAGGTTTTGCCATTACCGCGTGCTGGTCATCCCCTACCTCGCATACGTGGACAAGAGGATCTGGGCCAAGCTGCGCAAGTCGCTCTTCCTCCTCATCCACGTGCACGGCGTAGGCCTGGTAACGAGCGGAGACTTTGTAACCAACGACGTGGTTACGGAAGACCCGCTGCCTGGCGACCCATACCACGTCTCTGAGAGCCTGCTCGGAATCGGTGACGACTCCCCTGTGTTTTACAACCACTCTGGAAGAAGCCAGATTCGCGTGAAGGACGTAACAGACATGTTTCACGACCAGCGCCTCAACGAGCTCCTCATGGATGAGTCCCTGGCTGGGCCCTACTCAAACATGTACGTGCGCCCCCCCGGGTCCACCTTTGAGGTTCGCACCATCGCCTCGCAGACCTTCCCCGTGGATGAGGATGTTGTCACGAGAAACGCCATTCTCGCCTCCAGGCTCCCAATGTCGCCAATCACCGGCCGCCCTTCTGGGACAATCATACACTTTAGCACCATCGAGGTCCTCGCCAACTCTGACTTTGTGTGGCGCGCAGCCCAGCTTGTGGTCTCCGAGTATGCTGGCCGAGGCGCCCTCGGTCGCGGGGCCGCAAAGTTTGGCGTTCAAATGACGCGCATGGACAGCATCTTTTTCATGCGCAATGATGTCGACCAGAGCATGTACAACACTCAGGCGGTCGCACTCGAGCCCAAACTGCTGAGCGACTTTGTGCGTCCCTGGTACGAGCGGTGGGGCGTCGTCGGAAGTTACTACGTAAACGTCGGCGACGAGCCGGCCAAGGGCAAGTTCACCGACTGGAACTTTTCTCGGCCCCTGTACCAAGAGTACATCGCCATCGAGAACGAGATCGGCTCGCATAGCTTCAACCACCCCCACAACATCAATGCGCCGGGCGTGGATCTCGAGTATGAATTCAACCAGGCCCAGCTCGCAATCATGGGCAACATGAGCCTCCCTCGCCTCGGGACCGCGCAGCCGGGCGCGGGCGACACGCTCGCAACAGCATACAAGGTACAGAAGTTCAAGAAAACCACCTATTGGAGCGGCGGCTTCTCCGGGGTGGGGGCAGGGTACCCCGGCGGCTTCGGCTTCCTCAACGCGGACCCCGGCACCATGGTCTACCTCGCCCCCAACATGTACTTTGACTTTACTCTCTCGCAATGGCTCAAGCTTCCGCCTGAAGAGTCGGAGGAGATTTGGCTCGACCAGTTCCGTCAGCTCACGCGCTTTGCCAACTGCCAGATCCTGCTCTGGCCCGTACACGACTACGGGCCCACGCGGTATTTCTTCGATGGCAAGAACTCCTTTTTCAACAGCACGCTGTACACCGAGTCTATGTTCGAGTCGCTTTTGGCTCTTGCTTACAATTCGAGCACAGAGTTTGTGACCGGCATGGCGCTCAGTGACCGCATCCGCACTTTTGACGCGACGCAGCTCTTGGTCGAACGGGTTGGCGACCACCAGTACAACGTCACTGTCGAAGCTGGAAGCGTGCCACACGTGCCCGAGCCAAGTCTGGGACATTTTGCGCTGTCCATTCACAAAACGCAGCGTATCTTGTCTGCTGGCGGGCATTTTGCGTTTCGCTCGAACAAGGTCTTTCTTCCTCGGCAAGGTGGCACCTTCAGCATCACCACCGGCCCTGCTCGGCCGCCAGGCAAAGCTGCGGACAGCGGCGGCGACTCTGACGTTGGGTTTAAGCTCGCGTTTGACAGCGACACATCTGAGCCAGGTCTTGATGTGACGCGCATTGTCAGCTTAGCGATGCGCATGGATCTCGTTTCGGTCGTCGGCGACGGGGCTTCGCTGTCTTTCCAGGTGCAAGGGCACGGCAAGGTCAAGGTGATCCTCAGCTCGATCCACGCACGGGCCGGCTGCGTTTCCCTGGATAATGCGACGCAGGACCTGGTCGGCCCCAACGGGACAGCCACACTGACTTGGGTCGAAGACGGCGCTGCGCTAGAGTTTTGGTTTCGCGAGATTGGCTTGCACCACGTCTCACTCCTTGCCTGCGAGCTGGAGCGCCCGCAATCGATTACTCTTAGCCCGACGATGTCGACGGAGCAGCGCGCAGAGCCCTTCCCGGTCATCCCTGTTGCTGCAGGGGGCGGCGGCTTCGTTTTCCTTGCAATCCTTGTGTTTGCGGTTTTCAAGGTCAAGAGCAAAATCGAGGATAGGAAAGCCAAGGTGGCGCTCCGCACCTTGTCGAACGCAGATCTATTGCTCTAGCGCGCGGCGCAGGGCGACCGGCGGAAAACATTTTACCAAAGATAAACAAGAGTCCCTGCTCTCTGCTACCTTTTTGGCGAGCAACGCTGAGGTCACCTGCGCCTTGACGGTGCTGTCTGTTACTTCGCAGCCCTCGCGGCGACGCACTCTTTGGGGGGCTCTCGAAATATCTCCAGGCTAACCAGGCTGCCATCGCGTTGCTGAGCATAGCCAGGTGGAGCCTGTGAAGCCAAGGCTGCGCGCAGATTGCACCCAATCTCGGCATAGGCTTCAGACGCTTCGCCGTGCGAGATTTCGCTCGCCCGTCGCTCGAGCTGTCTCAGCCGAACGATCTCGTGCACCAGAAGGTCAAACAGTGGCTGGCCTGCAGGGGCGCTTCTTTCGCTGTTCATGAGAGGCTCGGAGCGAAACTCGGTGCAAACCCACGAGCCGACCGCGCTCTCGCTTAAGGTAGAGACCGTGGCCTTTTTCGTGCGACGTGCCGCACTCCACATCCCTATGCGAATCGCAAACTCCACAGCACTGCAGAAAGCCGAAGCCGATGCTAGGCTGCGACGAAAGGCCCAGATCGACTCGCGCAGGTTGAAACGCGCATCCTGGTCCATGGAGAGGTCGACAGCAACAGCGAAGGCGAGGCCTGTGGTCCCAGCGAGCGGCCACGCGGACAAGTAGCAGAGTAATGTCCACGCAAGGTAAAATCCACCCGTCCGCAAAGTGCTTGCCCAGTGCGACTGGTGCTCTGTCGCGAACCGAAGGGACTCCAGCGCGGGCGCCCAGGCAAGCAACGTTGCGTTGAGGTCTGCTTGGCCAGACTCGAGCGTCCCAAGCAGCGCGCGAGAGTGGTTGAGTGCGCCTCGAACAAGGTCCTGCTGCGTCCCAATTTCCACGACCACTTGGGCTGCAGCCGACTGGGCTGCGCCGACAGAGACAGTCAAGTTGGCAAAGGCTGAGGATTGCCACTTTGCAGTCGAACGCACAATGGCGCGCAGTTTGCGCTGCGCCAGAGCTGCGCCCTCCGCCAAAGCTTGCACTTCCTGAAGTTTAGACCTGGTCGCGGCCAGTTCGCCAAACAGCCGCTCGACCAATAGTTCAACGCTGCGTTGCCAGCGCTCGTGCCCAAGTTCCGCGCAGATCCTCTCCACTTCCAGCGTAAACATGGTCAGTATGGCAAAGTGCGACTCTGTCATCCCCACGGCGCTAGAGTATGCATGGCGCGGGGCTCGCTCATGTGCCTCCAGGTGGCAGTTGGTCAGAGCAAGCGCTGCGGCATTGTATAGCTCTTTGCGCGACGCAGGGCTCAGGCTGCTCAGGTCCTGGCTGCCCAGGCGCGCTGCAAACTGGTCACCGACGCCTTGTTTGCACGCGTCGACCGTGCCAAGTCGCTCAAAAAGCAAGCGCGCTGGCTCCGTGACAGCTTCAGGTCTCGTCCACGGCAGCTGATAGCGCCCCGGCAGCTCGAGCAAATCCTTTTCCTTGCTCGCCTCGTTCGTGCTACTCGTCCAACTGGTTGGCCACCATGCCATGCCTTCGCAGAGTAGAACGCAGACGACGAGCCAACGCAGAGATCCTTCCATTTTTCTTTCAACAACGACGGCGCGGGTGGTTCGGGCTGACTGCGGCTTTGCGATCTGCGAACGAGGCGGCTTTCGCGATTCGCGTTTTGATGGGTGTTTGCCACCTCGCAGCCTGTCTCCAGGTCACAGTCATGGACGTGGGTGGCCTAGTCTCGTTTCTTGCCTTCACCTTGACATCACTCCCAATGTGCTCCCGATGCGGTCCAGCTGATGGGCAAGGATTCCCAACTCCGCTGCTGTATTCCAGAGCGGCAAGCAATGCTCCCAGCACTACAGTCTCAACGCCTTGGTCGAAGCGCGATCGAGCGCATCGCTGCAAAGCGCGCGCTGGTCCGCCGTCTGCACATGCTCCAGAAAAAAACATGGAGCAGCGCCCACGATACACCAAATGGGTTGGCATTCCCTGGAAAGAAAATAAGCAAGAGCCGCTTGAGTGCCGCGAAAGACAAAGCTCCAATGACAGCTGCTCACTGGCCGTAGAGAAATGTGACGTCCCTGGCGCCTGTCATGCGCGTTGGGCTCGCTCGCTGCTTCATTCCGAATGTTCGTCGCTGGATGCGTGTGGGTAGATCCGTTAGACCCGTT
>BLSG01000216.1:79212-89837 GCA_012862495.1 Thraustochytrium aureum | reverse complement strand
CGGAAGCCGTGCTCTTCGATGGCCTTCAATGTGCACGCGAGTGGCATCCTTGCCACCTGTTCGCCGGACAAGTCGGTGCGGCTTTGGGACCTCGAGGCTGCGAACGGGCCTGCGTGCATTGGCTCCAAGGCGATGGCCGCCGGGGCGCTCTTTGATATTGCCTTTGACATGAACGACCCTTACATGCTTGCCACTGGCGGCGACAAGGGCTTGCTGGCCCTCTGGGATGTGCGCGAGGAGATCGCTCTTGAGCGAGCCATCAAAGACCGCATGGCGGGCGTTTCGTCCAGCGGGCCGGGCTCGGCCTCGTCTGCAGCAGCTAGTGCTGCTGTGGCGGACTCTGCGTCTGCACCAGCTGCGCCGGGGCTCGTTGACTCTGAAGCCGGCGCCGGCAAAGCCTCCGCGGCTGTTCCTGCAGAGCCTGGCGCTGACTCTGCGAGCAAGAAGAGCAACAAGAAGAAGGGGGGCAAGAAGCGCGGAGGAAAGCGCTAGACGGCGCTGCCAGCGCGGTTGATCGAGCTCTTATGGTAGGCGCCTACGTGCGCTATTTTTGTTTGGTAAGGTTCAGCGAACGCAACGTCTTTTTGGCAAGTGTTTTTTGTTTTGTCCTTGTCCTTGTCCTTGTCGTTGCCTTACTTCGCTTGCCCAGCTCCCTGCTTCAGAGCAGGCGAGCCGAGACGCATCGAGGACGCGCCGCAGGCGACAGCTTGTTGCAAACAGGCTGTGGCTCGGAACGCCGCGCCTGCTATCAGCTTTCATTCGCCCGGACTCCGGCGACCTCCTGGTCCGCGTCAACGTCAAAATGCGTTGCAGGAGGCGAGAGGTTGCGCCCATTGGTCCTTGTAGTGCTTCCGTGCCGCCTCATAAATGGCGATGTCGTTGCTGAGCCTCGTCCGAATATCGGCCACCAAGTCAGCGTCTGCAAGCTGCGCCTTGACCCGGTCGTGGTAGCTTGCCTTGTTCACGACGCCGCGCGAGCGTTGAAGGGCTTGAATAGCCGCATCATACGGGGCTCCCAGGAGCTCGCGGAGGCGGCGGAGCCCGTCGTCAAACTCTTCCAAGATCAGATATCGTACGCAGGGGTGCCGGAGATTGCGCACTGCAGCCTCCACTCCGCAGCCAGTGTCACAAGCCCGCGTCAGGCGCCAGAGCAAAAAGTCAGGCTCCCCAAGCCCGATGTCAAAAAACTGGCGCATGTCCAGCGGGCACTCGCCGCGCTGCTTCCACTCTTGACGCCACTTCTTCCTTCCCTCCGCCCCTTGGACGCAAACATAGTTGTAGTTGCTGACGGCTCGCTTGAAGGGGTCGCGCAGGGTGACGAGGTAAAAGCAGGGCCGCCCAGGAAAGTGCTGGCACAAGCCGATGCTCATGCTCCCCCATATCACGCGCAAGGGGCAGCCACCGCCCGTGTTGAGGTCCTCGTAGCGTGCGGGCGGGTGTGCGACGGGCTTGCCGCACTGCATGTAGAGCGGCTCACTCGTGACTTCCCGGGGCGTCTCCGCAAAGCGAGCTACACGTTGCGCACCGCCTCGCCAAACCGCAGGCGACCCGCCCGACCAAGGCGAGCCAAGACCAGGCCATGCCTTGAACATGCCGAATCCTGCCCCGTCCCAGCCGTTGCGCTGGACCGAGGGGAAGAGGATGTCTTTTTTCACGGTTGAGCCCCCGGCCTTGTTGACGTGAATGAAGACCAGGATCGCTCGCTGCTCCACCACACTCTGATTCATCGTCTGCTGCTCGTCCGGCACTTGGTAGGTCACCTTGTTGGCGATGGGCAAGTCAGATCTGCAGTTGCACCTGCGAAGGCTGGCGCGGTTTTTGGGTACGTAGCACGGGTCGAGGCGGAGGGCCTGGATCAGCGTCGTAGAGGCGCAGGCCGCCGCCGGATTTCCGGCCTCCGCCGGGCCATCTTCATGCTCTGGCTCGTCCACCTCGCCGAGGAGCCCTTCGATCTCGACGCTCTCGGACCCAAACCCGGGCGGCTCTGCGGGTCCGCGCCAGCCGGTTTCGCTGATGCCTGGTGCGCCTCGTAGGTTGAACCACACCAGCAGCCACAGGAAGGCCGCAAACGCGCACGCCATCTGCGCGTCCCTCCTCCTCACCGTGGCCCTCATGGCATCAAGCCAGAGCAGACAGGGCCCTTCGGGTCGCCTGGCTCGAGCAGCTCGGAAGAGTCTCTCATCACTTGCCTTGCGCTCGTCTCGCGCGCTGTTGTTTGTTTTCGAGTTTCGACTTGGCTGGTCGGACACTGCGGCGCTCCAGGCCATCATCCATCGATCGATCGATCGATCGATCGTCCAGCTTGTTGAACACCGGAAGAGCACCGCTGATGAACAACAACGCCCCGTCGGCCTCTACGCTCGCGGTGGCTCTGTATTCACTGCGCAAGAACGCTGCTCGGGCGGCTGGTTTGGTCTCTCTCTAGCTCGAGGGCCGCGGGCAAGGAGCTCGCGAGCCCTGCGGCAAGCCCCTGCGGCGAGCCCTGCGGCAAGCCGCGCCAGCGAGCGTGCATGCGGGCGGGCAAGAGCTGGGCATTGGTTGCTGGGGAGATCTACTTTATTCTGGACTACTTGTGGCGCGATGCGGACCTGGGCGAGACGACCTGCAGGCCCAGAACGTCGCCTGCGAAGCGCGCCGCGTTCATGGCGTGGGTCGGCTTGAGCGCTGCAAGGCTCTTGTGGCCCATGAGCATGGTGAGGCAGCTCTCTAGCTCCTTGGGCGGCATCGCCTCGCCTCGCGTCTGCAAAAGCTTCTTGACGCACTTCCACGGTGCAGCGTCCGGGCTGTCCGCGTCGGCATCGAGCGAGATGCTGGCGAAAGCCTGGGCGATCTGATCCTGCGAGACGCCTAGAACCGGGCGGTGGTTAATATACAAGCGGATGAACTGCTCGAGGTTGACCGCGTCCACCGTCCGCGCCGTCGTGGCAAACTCCGCGTAGCGAATCTCGGAGCACATGTCCTCGATCTGGTGCTCGGTCGGATAAAACCCGAGCGCGCGCATGAGGTTGGGGACCTCGGCAAGCGGAACATATCCCTCTGTCCGGCGCGGTGAGGTGGTTTCTTCGCCTTGGCAGCGGAGCTGCGCGTAGTAAAAGTAGTCCACAATCTCCTCGAAGAGCTCGCCTGGCCCATCGGCATCGCCGTCCAAGAGGGGCAAGTAGGGGATTAGGCCCTTTGGCACCCCGGGCACAGTCTGCGCTGCGGCGAGAATACCCGCTTGGTCGAGGGCCGACGTGTTGACGCTCCACAAGTTGACGGTCATGTCGTCCCCGCCTGCCGAGATGAGGAAGCGGCCGTCGTGGGACACAACGAGGCCGGAGATCGTGCCTGGATGCGCAATCAGGCCCATGCTCTTGTATGGATTCCCGTCCAGGGGGAGCTTGACGAGCCCGATAACCTTTTCGTCCGCAGAGTATGCAAGGTACTGAAAGCTTGGCGCTTGGCGCGAGTCCTCTGAGGCGCGGTCTCGAAGCACAGAGAGGTTTGTCAGTGGCCCTCCGAAGGTTGGCCCAAGCGCAGTGCGCCTGCAGACGCGGTTGTTGGCGTTGAAGCTTTTGAACTTGAACTCGTTGTTTGCTGTGATGACGAGGTCCTCGCGCGCCCCTTTCGAGGCTGCTTGGATAAGGCAACAAGTCGGGAAGCAAGCGCCGTGCTCAATTTTCTTCGCTGGGGCGACCAGCAGTACGCCGTCCACGACAGAGCTGTGATCGAGGTCATACTCTGCGAGCACGCCGTCTGCGCCAACAGACACAAGCCGCGGTGCCCCATCGGAGTTGACGCCAAAGTTGATACTGGTAACGCGCTTGGTGTGCGAACCACGGCGGCCGAGGTAGGTCCAGCCGTTGCGCGAGTCACTGCC
Organism: Thraustochytrium aureum; assembly: GCA_012862495.1. NCBI lineage: Eukaryota > Bigyra > Thraustochytrida > Thraustochytriidae > Thraustochytrium > Thraustochytrium aureum. Next base: position 85,978 of record BLSG01000216.1, on the reverse strand, counting down.
GTCGCAAGGCTCGATACCGGGGCCCGGTTCGTTCTTGCGCTTGCCCTGATTGACTCGCATCGCCTCGACCCCTTGGAAGCCCGCACTGTTGGCGTCAACGTCCGAAGGGACAAAGCGGAAGAGCGCGACGCAGTTGTCGCCGTCGGCTGCCGCCAGAAAGTACGAGTCGTGCGAAAAGCTCAGCTTGGTGTAGGGCACGCCGTGGTGCACTTGGAAGCAGGCGAGCTCGCCGAGGTCGCGCGACCCGCCCCACCTGAGGAGGCGGAGGGTGCCGGAGGTGAGGCCCACGGCCACAAAGCCACCGTCTGGCGAGAAGGCGGCAGAGGTCGGCGCGTCCCCGGCATCCAGGACTCGGACGTGCAAAAGGCGCTTGTCTTCGTAGTCCCAAGCTTGCACAATTCCTGTGGAAGAGATGGCGACGAGAACGCTGTCGCGCGGGTTGGCTGCGAGGCACGCGATTGGGCCGTCAAAGCCCTGAAGAAGGAGGGAGCCGTGGCGCTCTTCTGCCGAGGCCAACTCGAAAATCGAGGCGTCCACGCCCACGACGAGGGCTCGCGTAGTCCCAACGACAAAGTCGGATATCGCGTACTTGGACGGGGTCTGCTTGCCTGGGCCGGAGCCCCCCCGCGGCCGAGGGGCTCAGCGGACCGGCGCCCTCCGGGGGCTGGCTCGCTGCGTTAGTGGGCATATCGACGTAGTGGAACACGGTTGCGTTGGAGAAGGAAACCGAGTTGATCGGGCCAGCCTCGAGGTCCTCATACCACGCCACAATGCGAAACTCCATGTCGTAGAAACGCACGCTCTCGTCCTCTCCGCAGACCACGAGGAGGTCTTCGAGCATCATGAGGTAGGGGATCCCACCGCGGCGGTTGAGCTTGACAACTTTGACGGCAGCGCGTGGCGCCATGGCCGTGGGGCGCGTGGTCTTTGACTCCAGCGTCATCCTGTCGGCGCTCAGCGCGCCGAGCGCAAGGTCGGCGCTGCCCGAGAGCGAAGCGCAGTCCCATACCACCAAGTTGCCCTCGCTTGTGCCTGACACGGCCCTCCGGTCTCCGGGTAGGAACGCGGTGTGCTGGAAGGCGCCGATGCGCGGCCCAAAGTCGCCCTTGCTCAGCTGCGTCGGCGTTTGGTGCTCAAGCCGCTTGGCCGCCCAGGACCAGAAGGTGACGTGGCTCGGGCCGGTCGTGACGAGTTCGTGGATATCAAACGTGTTGAATCGCACTTGCAATTGGCAGGGCGCCCACTGGGCCTCAGCCTCCGCCCGCTTAGCCTCCTCGTCGAGGTCTGCGTCCGCAGTCTTGGCCTCGGACGCGGCGGTGGCGAACCGTGTCTTGCTCTTGCTGTTTGCGAGCGAATTTTCCTCCTCGGGGTCGCTGAGCGTTATGCGCGGGCAAGCGCGAACGTAAAGCGGCCCGTCGTGGTCGACGGTCCACTCCCAGACGGCGACCTCTTGGTCGCCGTCGACGGGGTTGCTCAGCGTTGCCAAGAACATGGCGTCCGGGGACATGTCGATCGCGACGACTCCGTCTGCGTGCGGGTTGAAGAGCGTCTTGATCGGCGTGCCAGTGAACGAGTCCCAGATGACCACCATGGAGTCTGCGCCGCAGTCTGCTGTTGCGATCCATCTCTTGTCAGCGCTGACGGCGCAGCAGGTGATTGGGTTGCAGTGGCCCTGAAGGAGCGTTTGCGTTCTGTTGACGTAGTCGTAGACAATGCCAGTGTGGGCAGCAAAGTAAAAAATCGCGTTGCGCGAGTCGTCCGACAAGTTGTGCACAGCACCTGGCGCGGCCTTGTTCACTCCGAACGCCCACCGCAGCGACAGCGCCTGGGCAGGCCCCTCGGCTTGCCCCGCCGCCCCTCCATCGGCTGCAGTAGAAGCAGCCGTGTCAACTTCCGCTCCCTCCTCGTCGGCGAGCTTGCCTTCTGCCACCTTGGCCTCGTCGGCCATCCTCCGATCGCGGACTCCCCCCGACAGGCAGCCAGCCCTGCCGAGCCCACGCACACACAGCGCAGCGAGGACCTTGCGCGCACGATCGCCGCTCAGAAGCTGCCTGCGTGCCGCCGCCCGCCCCAATCGACTCGCGCTTGCCTGCCGACCTGCCTTCCTGGTTTCTGCCCGCCTGCCTGCCGCCTATCCGTTGACAGCGGCGGACACAGTGGGGAGTATACCCTATACCCCCTAAAGAGGGAAAAACGTACAAGTCAAACTGGGCGGCACAACCTATTTTACAAAACATAATATATTTACTAAACATTAAACTAAATGTTTACCCGATAAACGCGCAATGTGTCTGGCAAAAACGGTGCTGAAGCCGGCATAAAACGATTCATCTATTCTTTTTAGGTTTAGGCCGCGCCGGTAGACCAAGTTGCGAGGGGTAGAGGGCAGCACTAGTGGGGCGGACACGGGCTAGGGTTTGGGATGGGTGGCTGGGTGAGGTGGATCGGAAGGAGGGCGGTCAGGCGTCGATGCCGCAGAGGGTTTGTCGAGGATGGGAGATCTCTGCGCGTGGGCGCGGGGCGCGTTGCGTGGTTGGCGGGGATGGGTCGATCGAAGTTGGGCAGACACCGAGCTTGAGCTGCGTGAGCGCGAGAGGTTGTTGGTTGAGGCAGGACAGGAGGTGAATAGGCAGGATGGTTGAGAAGCGCGGCGAGACGGTGGGCGAGGAGAAGACGACCCTCGGCCCCAAGACCAAGGAGGACGAGCATGTGTTCGCTGTGGCGCACATCTTTGCCAGCTTCAACGACACGTTCGTGCACATCACCGATATCTCGGGCCGCGAAACGCTCGTCCGCGTCACTGGTGGCATGAAGGTCAAGGCTGACCGCGACGAGTCGTCGCCGTACGCTGCGATGCTTGCCGCGCAGGATGTCGCCATCCGCCTGAAGGAGCTCGGCGTCACTGCCCTCCACATCAAGCTTCGCGCCACTGGTGGTAGCAACACCAAGACCCCGGGCCCCGGCGCCCAGGCTGCCCTCCGCGCGCTCGCCCGTGCTGGCATGACCATCGGCCGCATCGAGGACGTGACCCCGATCCCGCACGACAGCACCCGCAGGAAGGGCGGTAAGCGCGGTCGCCGCCTGTAGGCGCCACCGCGGCGTTGCTTCGCCGGCTTGCTCGTGCCGCGTGCCATCCGCTTCTTCAGTGGCTTGGTGCAGGACATGAGCGGGTGGGAGTTGCTTCGGCGCCTGTGAGGCGCGAGACGGCCCTGGCCGCACTCTTTGGTGCAAGGGTCGGTTCGCGTCTGTATGGGTTGCCGGTGCGTGCGGGCTTTGATTAGCACCCCGTCGCGCCCTAGTGGCCGTCGTAGCGTGGTTTTCTGGTGTTGCGGTTGCTGTTTCGACTCGGTTCGAAATCGCAATTCTTTAAAAGTTAAAAAACAGCATCTTGATGCCGCGCTCGGCGCCCAGCCTGGGCATCGGGCTCGCCGAGGACATTCATACTAAATTATTCCCCGGATTCCTTTCCGAGTGAAGGACTTGCAGCTCTTTCGAGACGATGCACAGACGCCTTGTTGGCGACCTTCTTTGCCGCTCTTGCTCGCTCGCGTCCCAAAGCTATCGAGTGCCAGCATCCCGGACTAGCAGCAATCAGCGCTGGACTGTGCAACACGCGCACAGGCACTGGGCTATGCTACAACATAGGCCCGGTCGCGGACTCGGCGGACAGCAGCGAGCGATTCCTCAAGGGTTCGCAGCGTCGCGTCCTGCTCCTGCTCAATCTTGGCGTATTCGTGGAGAAGAATGCTGAGCGCGATCGAGGCATTGTCCGAGAGCTTTTCCACCCGGTCAGTGATTGCACGAATGTCGTTTGCGCCTGACTGTTCCTCGTGCCATTGCTCGAGGGCCACGGGGCGGCGGCGGTTTTCCTCCTGCGCGATCTCCAAGGCATTCGGCACGACGAGCTTCTCGCCCCGCGCACGCTTCGCGAGCAGCTCAGCGTCATACTTGCGCTTGACCGAGTTGCGGTACACGTTGCCTTGGCCGACCACGGCCATGACCTCGAGCGTCTGCTCTCGGTCGATGCTTGGAACGACGCGCTCGATCTCGTCGTGCGAGATGAAGGTCTTGAAGCGGTTTTCCGGGCGCGACGCGAAAACCTGCAGCTGGTACAGCACCTGCTTGTCTGGTATCCTGCGGCTGTAGCGAAGGCCAGCCGACTGCGCCGCAAGGCGGACATGCGCGCTCGCAGAACCAACGGCTCCGCTTGCGCCTTGCGTGAAGTTGCTTGAAAGCCGCTCCGCAGGCTCTGGCTCGGTCGCCGCAGAAGCGTCGCCGCAGAAAAAGAAGCGCGTACTACGCAGCCCGGAGGCGCACGCTTGCTTTACGCGATGCGCTCCCGCCGCAATTGTCTGCGGCATAGTACGTGCGGACCCAGCGTTTTCCCCGGAGGAGGCCTCGCGGGCGCTGTGTGCAGCTCGACGCGAACCCGTGTAGGAGAGTACGGAGGCGAGGTGGGTCTCGTGGCCCGTTAACGCGTTGACGTGGGGCTTTTCGCTTCGCAGCTGCGTCAGTGTGGCCTGGACCTGAGAGGCAGCCTGCTCCGCGTCGTGCACTTCCTGCTTGCTCTCGAACTCGGAGGACGTGAAGACGACTGCGTAGTAGAAGGCTGAGATCGACATGGCAGTGAAAGGGATGACCACGAAGAACCGGAAAATGTACATGAGCGGGTAGAACTCGACAAAGTAGATACTGTCCAAGTTGCCCGGGTTCGACTTGGTGCTCGCCGAGGCGTTGTCGACGACCATGATGGCGTTCCACGCCGCGCTGCCAGAGTCGGCGTAGAAGATGATGATCGCGAGGAGCGCGTTGTAAAAGTCGGAAAACTCCTTTCGAGTGCTGTGCAACACGATGAGGTTCGCAAAGGCAAACACGAGCCAGAGCATGATCAGGATCACGAGGACCGGGACGTAGTAGAGGAACCCTTTGCCAATCGCCGTCCACATGAGCTCGAGGCGAGGGATGAGGCTGATGTACTTAAGGACGCGCACAATGACGAGAAAGAGCATGACGCCGATCAGCTGGTTGGCGCGGTTGATGCTCACAATCGCCCTTTCCGTTTCGCAAATGGAGTTGTTGAACATGCGCGAGCCAAACGAGCCGGAGCCAGTGATGTTGGACACTTTCACGATCACGACGAGCACGCTGACGTAGACCGCGAGGAGGATGAGGTCAAAGAGGTCCCAGACGGAGAACGTATAGGTGAAGAGGTGGCGAAGCCCCGTGCGCACCCCAGTCGTCCGGTTGAAGCATACGTGTACGATGGGCGCAACCAGGTCGATCAGGATGTAGGCGATGAGCAGGATCATGAGGATGATTGAGCCGATGCCTCGGCCAGAAGTGCCATTGAACGAGCTCGGGAGCGAGACTGCCGACCCAACCAATATGCTGCGGCGGGAAAGCTGCCGGCCGGCGAGTGTGTTTTGAGACTCGATCTTGATCACAGCCACGGTCTGCGTGGCGTCGTTAATTCGCACGACCTCCGCCACAGTGGCCCGCGAGTTGGAGTCGATCCACCCAAAGGCCGACTCGGGCTCGCCACTGGCTTCCACAACAGCCTCGGTCGCGCTGTTTGCAGAAGTCAAAACCTGCAGGTTTCGGTATCGCTCAGCAAACGCCTCTGAGGTCAAGCCGAGGTCGATGGCGGCTGCGGCCCAGTCCAGCTGGGAGAGAAAGCAGCCCGGGACCCCAGCCCACTCGTCTCGCAAGCACTCCGTGAAGTCTTGGTGGAGGAGCCCGAGCTTGCGCTCGACGACTTGATCGACCCAAAACGCATTCAGGAGGTTGGCGGAGGGTTGGGCGTCAGTAAAGCCCGCAAAACACAAGCGGTCCAAGGCAACCGAGACGTTTTGGCACATCCAGTTCGTGTCTGGGAATCTGCTCGGCGCAGCGTTTGCGCCGAGGGCGAGACACGAGTCGCCCTCCGCTGCTTCTGTGCCATCGAACACGGAGCTTCGCTGTTGTCTAGCTCGGCCGCGCGCCAGGCAGAACCCGTGGCGACTGCCGGGCTGGCACAGGTCGAACAGGAACACGTTGTTGAGGAAGCTCAGGTGCGATTCCACGTTGAACAGCTCGAGTGGGAGCAGCAACGCCCGCCGCAGGACGATTCCGCGGGCGGGCAGGACCTCGGTTGCTTTGCAGCTCGCGGCCGCTTCCACAGCCGCCTCGACGGCGGCGCGTCCGCGTTCGATCTGCATGGCTAGAAGCTCTGTCGCGGTGCCCGATCGCAGCAGGCGCCGTCGCGCCAACGGCACAGGTGACACCGTTGGCGAGACACTCGGAGCTTGCGAGGATTGCACTGGCGCTGCAGTGGCGCTGCTCTGCGGTGCAAGCGTTGGTGCGTTGGTCGCATTTGCCTGCGGTGCAAGCGTTGGTGCGTTGGTCGAAGTAGCCTGCGGAGATAGGGTTGGCGCGTTCGTGATATTAGCCTGCGGAGCCAGCGTTGGCGCGTTCGTCGCGTTGCTCTGCGTCTGCGGCGACAACGTTGGCGCGTTGGTCTCAACGCGTCCTCCTGGCAGCTGTACGGCAATTGGTTTCGCAAAGTTGAGTCGACGAGACGTGGAGCTGTCGAGCGACTTTGAGGTCACGCTGATTTGGATCTGGCCAGAGACACCGGTCAACGCGCTTCCGACGCCACCGAAGATGGAGAAAGACATGAGCAAAAGAAGCACGACCCAGAAACAGTACATGCAAATCCCGCGTTTTAGCGTCGCGCGTCTGACCTTGAGGTCGAACTTGTCCAGCAGCAGGCCAAAGGGCACGCTGC
>BLSG01000215.1:49176-59680 GCA_012862495.1 Thraustochytrium aureum | reverse complement strand
ATCGCAAGCACGAGGCTTTCGCGGTGGCCTTGTGCGGGCCGCGTTTGCCAATAGCTGGCCTTGCGCAGCGGCTTTGCGCAGGCCAGGCCTACCAGCAAGCAGAGCCTTCGCGGTGGGTTTACTGCCGCAAGTTTTCGTTCGCGCTGAGGCTTTCGCGGCCGTTTCCCCGCCCAGGCTCCGACCATAGGCTGCGCAGACCAGGGCTCGCAAGATGGGCGGTGCAGCCTCCAGCTTCCAGGCGAAGCGCAGGTCAAGCGCTGGAAGCGCCGGCGGAAGCCTTGCAGAAGAAAAACCCGTGCCGCCGATTCTTACGCTAGACTTGGCGACGCCTCCTGGGAAGATTCCCTTTTCACCCATGTTCGACTCGCCAAGGTCGCCAGGGAGCTCTTTTCGCGCCAAAAGTGCAAGTCGCGTGTCGATGAGAATGTCGTGGGTGGACATGATTGACTCCACCGCCACGACCCGAGACCAGCCGCACCTGCTGAGCAACCAAGCCTCTGCGTTTGAAGGGTTCCGCCAAAAGTCGCTTTTGGAGGACAACCGCTGCTTTCAGAAGCACTTCGAGCCTGTCAAGGCCGAAGACGGCGGCAACGTAGTTTTGGGGAGCGGGATGGAGGGGCAGGTGTACCTCGTTCGCCGGCGGTGCGATTTGGAGCAATTTGCACTGAAGACGCTTGACGTGCGCACGGACGCCGGCAGCGACGCGAGTTTTGAGCTCCACTGCCTGACTAGCACCGACCACCCCAACATCATCAAGGTCCACGACGCATTCCTTCACCGCGAGGAGACGTACTTGCTCACCTTTGAGCTGGGCCGCGGCGGGGACCTGTTCAAGCACCTTCAGGCAACGGGACCGCTAGAGGAGGCTCGTGCTGCAGGGCTCGTGCGCCAGATGCTGCAGTGCGTGCACTACTTGCACTTGAAAAACATCGTGCACCGTGATCTCAAGCTGGAAAACTTTATTTTCCGCGACCAGGGCATGGACGACCTCGTGCTGATCGATTTTGGCCTCAGCGCGACCTGCGACGCCGACACGCAGCTCACTCAAAAGGCCGGCACCATCCACTATATGGCTCCTGAGGTGTACCGGCGCTCGTACGGCTTTGAGTGCGACTTGTGGTCTGTGGGCGTTATTTGCTTCATGCTCCTAACCGCAAAGCGCCCCTTCCGCGGGAAGAAAGACTCGGAGATCATCAGAAACATCCTTACCTGCAACTATCGCTTCCAGCCCGAGCTCTGGGACAACTACAGCGAAGATTCCAAGGCCTTCATCTCGCGGCTCCTGGTCCAGGAACCGGAGGCCCGAATGTCGGCGGCAGAAGCGCTCCAGCACCCCTGGATCACCAAGATGGCGCCCTCAATTGTGCCGCTTCCGGGCTCCGAGCGCGAGGCGGCTTTTCGCAAAACCATCCTTGCCAATTTGATCGCCTTCGAGGCGCATCCTGTGCTCAAGCGGCTGAGCTTGAGGATTATTGCGCAGGACCTTACCTTTGAGGCAACACGGGAGTTTGTCCCTTACTTCACCTGGCTCGTGAGCACGGACCCAGGGATCGTTTCGATCGACCGGCTGCGAGCCATTCTGCCCGCGGACGTCCTGTCTGAGGACCTCTTGGTGCGCGTGTTTGAGGCGCTGGATCCAGATGGCAAGCTGTACTTTAGCTGGACTGACTTTGCGGCTGCCTTCATCGACAGGGCAGCGTACGTGAGCAACAAGAACATCGTGCACCGCGCCTTCCGCAAGCTCTCCATCACCAAGTCGCGCCCCGCGATTACAATGGAGGACTTGAGCGTGCTCTTTGGGAACACTTTCACCGCGGAGGAACTTGCCGCCATTATTGACGAGGCAAAGGCGTCCACCAACACGCTTTCGGCAACAGGCCCACGTGAGGTGTCGTGGGTTGAGTTTGTCAAGCTCATCAAAGGAAATGTCCATGCTCTCACGCTGGAGGAGCTCGAGGAGCGGCGCCTTGCGATCCCTATGGTTACCGGGGACCGGGATTCGGTGCCAGGAGGTCCGCTTTCTCCATCGCCCAGCTTGACCAAGGACCTGCTCGAGCCCATCGCCCTGCGCCAAAGCGAGCCACAAATTGAGACAGAGGCCAGCACGTGCAACTCCAGGCCGAGCTACGGCGAAGAACTAGTCAATGCAGTTGCAAAGGAGGACAACGACGAACCCGCGCTTGGAGCGCAGCCAGTGGGTCTCGCCGACGAGAAAGCGGAGTCAAAGGGAGGCTCGCTCAAAGGCGCGGCGTGTATTATGCCCGCAGAGCCAGTCCAAAGCGCTGTCCTCGCAGACGACAAGCGCAGCTAGCTGCAGCGTTAATTCCTAATCTACTCTGCCTATGCCTGTGACTTCACGTGCCAGGCGTGCGGCGTCGCAAGCTCGTGCTTTAAGCGGCTAGTGGGGCTACGCTCGAGACCTGCAGCAACGGGAGGTGGAAAAGGCGCGGCTCGAGTCCTCCGCAAGGCCTGGAGGCGTCCAGCCGCTCGCCTAGCCTTGGTAAGAATTGTCCAAATCCGCTCTACCTACCTACACGCCGAGTGAAGTGAGAGAGCACAAGACGCTAATCTAAAGTTTCCTTGTCATGCTGACGCCGGTGCGCCGCTGGTTGCTTGCTGTTGCCGCGAAGAGAAATGTGGCCAGCACTGCATACTCTTCTCTCCTTTACTCTGCATCGCCAGCATGTGCTAATGGCTGTTTGCATGTGCTAATGGCTGTTTGCGCGTGCTAAGAGGCTGTTTGCCAGAGGTCTCTAGAGTGAACCATCTTGCTTGGGCTGCAATGGCCCACGGGCCACTCGCTCACAAGACGATAAGACCAGCTCGCGACTGGTTGTTTCGTGCGACCCCCACCAACTCGGCGCGGCCAGGCAAGGTGAGCTAGAAAAAGCGAACGGATAAATGGACGAGCTTGAAAAAGCAATTGCTTCTCAACTCCAACCTGCCTCCAGGCCTGAGCACTGGCTAGCGTGAGCCTTGGCGTCGGCGTAGTCCGAACGTCCGTAGAGCCGCCTTCAAGCGCTGGTTGATCAGTCTTCTGCGCGGTGGTGCTCCTGAGCGGGATAGATCCGTTTATTTCTGCGCGGGGTGAGAACCCGCGCCAAGAACGTGTGAAGAAATACACAAGCTTGGCTTTCTGGCCCGCGTTGAGGAGTGGGAAAGGAAGAAGCTTGGCTTTACGTTGCTTGTGCAAGGACTGATCTTGGTTGGCTTGGCACTGGCGGAACACGAGTCCGCCTCTACGCCACACTTTCTCTCGTGTCGCTTGACCGATAAAAACTGTTTGCAGTGTGAAGGCTTCTTTCTCACCGCGGCTGGGGAGACGAAATGCAGCTTGGGGTATGCTCTTTGTACGCATTTAGAAAAGCGAATGCCCGCGATCGTGAACCAGAACCCCTTGGCCGGGCGACTCAATTGCGGTCCTGAACCGCAGCGGCCTGGCTGCCGCCAAGGGCGGTGTCGTGGGCCGATTGTTGGCCCACGGTCGGTAGGGTAACTCCAGAGCAACGTCGTGGGAAGCTCGTTGCTTGGCCTCGGCGAGGCCTGCGCCGTCCAGCTCCGTGGCAATCATTAGGTTCACTTGAGAACGGCGGTGTCGTGGGCCGCACTACTCGTACACTACCTTGCGAAACCGAATCGCTGACGCGGCCATGGGCAGCGGAGCAAGCACCTCACGCGCTGGTCGCGACAATCTTCTACAGACAAGCCGGCCAGTGTTTTACTCTATGAAGTTAACCAGAAGGTTCATCGAGAAGCTCAGTCCTCGCAGTATTTCGCTGCGAGAAACCAGCGAAGCCGTCAGCGCGGGCCTCGCCGCGGCCCCTCTCCATGCGTCTCAGGCAAGAGCCGAGGGGCTTTCGCTACGACACGTCCACGCGAGCTCCATCACAACGCGATACGCTGTCGTTCGCGACGAAAGCGGCATTTCCATCTCAATTGGGTCAGGCTCAAGCAGTACCGTCTATCGCGCGAGAAGCCTCGTCTCCAAGGAGTCCGTTGCGGTCGAAGCGTGTGCGCCTTGGCGTGTCGGCCGAGCTCATCTCAAACGAAATCAGTATTCTCCAGTCACTGAGCCACCCGAACGTGGTCCACTTTCACGAGGCGTTTTGCGCATCGATGGACGCGCGTTTCATTGTCTTGGAAGACTGCCTCGGGGGCAACCTCTACACCTTTCAGCAAGAAAAGCAGACTGTCTCGGAGGCGCAAGCCGCCGGCTTCCTTGGTCAGATGCTCCAAGCGGTTCACTACCTGCACTCCCGTGGCGTGGTGCACCGGGACATCAAGCTCGAGAACTGGGTCTTTCGCGACGCTGCGCGGACGCAGCTGGTCCTCATCGACTTTGGCCTCGGCGTGTATTGCGCAAGCGGCGCCGAGCTGCGCCGTTGCGTCGGGTCAACATTTTACCTGGCCCCGGAAGTCATCGCGCGAAGGTACAGCGCCTCGTGTGATATCTGGGGTCTTGGCGTAATTCTCTTTGTGCTGCTCTCGGGGCGAGTCCCATTCGACGGGGCTTCCGAGCATGAAGTGATGCAACGCATATCCACTTTCGAGCCAAACTTTACAGCCGAGCCGTGGGCAGCCGTCTCGGAAGATGCCATCGACTTGACGAAGACCCTCCTCACCAAGGACGCTGTTTTGAGGCCAACAGCGCAGCGCGCGCTGCAGCACACCTGGCTCAATTGCACGCCACCGCGCAGAATAGATGCGGAGTCCGCTCGTTTGCTTTTCGGGGCATTTTCAGCATTTTCACAGCTCTCCGCGCTTGAGCAGATCACGCGCCATGTGGCGGCCCACCAGCTTGGCGCAGAAGCTCGAGCGGACATGGTCGAGCAGTTTCGCCGCGTCGACGTGGAAAACCACGGTATTCTCCCCATTCCAGCCCTTGCGGCTTCGACTTTGCCTGGAGTGGACCCAGAACGATGGCAGCCGTACTAGGCGAATGCCCAGCAGTAGTCTGCGCCAATGGCGTGACGCTGGACTCGTTTATTGCTGCTTCGCTTCCGCAAAGCTACTTTGCACAAAGTCAAGTTCTTGAGGTAGCGTTCGACCTCCTCTCCGGCGGCGCTTCAAGCGGATTCATCACGCCCGCTAGTTTGGCCAGGGTCGGCGGAGCTGCCTATCCTAGCGCTGTGTGCTTGGGTGCCCTTGCAGCTGCATGCCGCGCTTCGAAATCCACGCCCAGCTCGACATCTCTCAAAATGTTGCAAGGCCGTGCCGCGACCGCCGTCGCCAACCACGACGGAGACGGCACAGCTATTGCAGAGGCAGCAGGCTCAATAAGGCTCTCTCTGCCCGAATTCATCCGCCTCTTTACTCGCGCCTGAGCCAAGGCGACGTAAACTATTGGCGGCGCATTGACAGCGCCGCGCCAACTCACCAATTTTGCTTTTTCAGTCTCTTCGTTCTGAACTGATGTTCAATCTTGTCAAACAACAACAGTACCGCGGGCCTCCGCATACCCAAGCATACCCGAGTTGTTTGCATCTGATCTGACCTGGCAGGCGGCGCGCCAGCAAACCTCGCCCGCCTGCTCTGTCCAACAGTGGATCGGGGTTGACGATCGACACACCAATCCAACCCGTGACGTTGTCTACCACTTCGCGCCTCGTCCCAGCAGGGCAGGCACGAGCGAGACCTCGTCCAGACCGAAAGGCGAGCCCAGGCATCGGTGAACACGCGAAGCCAGCCAACCGGCAAGCTGTTGCGAGTCTGCTCTGCTGACCCGCGTGTGCTGCAGTCCAGCAAGCGAATTCTCGTCGCCATCCCTAGACTTGCCGGCCCCAACGTCCCCTCAGCGCGTTCGCCGGCCCGTTCGCCCGCCTTCGCCTTGGCGCGATTTGCTGGGCGGCCCAACGTTGCTCGAGGCTCGTGGGTCGCCACCGCTCCAGCGATAGTTCTGCCACGGGCGGTTGTTGCTGCATCCCCTCCATCCTCCCCGCAGGCGCTCAGGCCAGCCGCGGTGTTGGCTCACGCGCCGGCCGTCCTCGTCCTGCGCAGGCGCCTCGCCTTGGCGACGGCCTGGCGGGCGCAGGTCCAGCCCCATCGGCAGGCGGGATGGGCGACGAGCTGGACCCTGGTGGCACGACGAACGCAGGCGGCGGCGGCCTGTTCGGCGGCGCCGTGCGCGCGGCAGCGAAGCGCGGCGGCCTCCAGGGCGACGTGGAGCTCGAGCAAAGCCGGACGGCGAGCTCGGCTCAGGCGCGGCTAGAGGGCGAGGCTGGCAAACCGGCGAACGTGGCAGGAACGAGCCACAACTTCTCGCAGCTGGCGCAAACGTTGCAGAGCGCGGTGGATAGCTCCTCGACAGTGTTTCACGTGTTTTGCGGCGACCCCGTCAGCCTGAACTTGGCCGTTTTCGAGCTCTGGCTCCGCGGCTTTCGCGAGGAGCAGGTTGTTTACTATCGACGAAACCTGCTTGGGGCCGAGCCGGACGCCTCGGAGCGCGACCTCCTGCTGCTGCTGTACCGCGACGCGATCGACCAGTACAGGCTGCTGCACTTGCTGGAGGAGTTTTTTGGGCAGCCCGCGCTCCTAGAGCGGCAGCTGATTGTGCAGCTCGCACCGCGCATCCAGTCGTTCATGATCTCAAAGTACCACGAGTTTGACGACAGCGTGGTGCGCGAGCTGCTGGGCCGCAAGCTGACCACGCGGGCGCGCAAGGACCTCGACGAGGTGGCAGAGTCTACCAGCGTGCTGCTCCCGAGCTGCCGGCGCCAGTTCGACAATGTGCGCCGCATTTTCAACGCGATGGACGAGCGCAACTTTGAGGGAAGCATCACGCAGTCCATTTTCGACCTTTACCGCATTCCGTGGGACCTTGCCGAACGGTACACTTGCATCCTCTTTCTCCTGTACAATAGGTTTCACATCCAGTCCGGGCGAAAGCGCACCGGAACCCTCAGGCTCGCCGACCTCGAGTACTGCGCAGCAGTGCTGCTCGTGTTTTGGGTCGGAGAGACGGCGAGTGACGTGGGCGCCAAGCCCTTTACAGGGCTCGCCTACCTGGGCGATAGCAGCTTGCCAGGCTTTTCGCATTTTGGATCCTGGGCGAGGCGCGCCCCTGCCGCAGGTTCAGGGTCGAGCAAACTCCCGCTCTCCACAGCGAGCCGTGTGGCAGAGGCTGGTTCGAGCCTGAGATCAAACGAGTCATGGAGCGAACGCCGCCTGGAGGGCCTCGGAGACGACCCGGAGGAGACATCCAGGCTCACGGACTACCTTTCAGAAGAAATCGACAACGAAGGCGCTCTTCAGCACCACGTCTCGACGGAGGACGACCAGAGCGAGGATGTAGGCCGAGCGCCCTTGGACGCGAGTGATACGCTGCTCCCGGATGCAGAAGGCGGCGCACTGCAACAGGCCAGTCCTCGGGGAACTGGTCCACAAACGGCTTTTGGGTCGGCACTAGCCGGCGGCCAGGCCGCAGAAGTGCTGTTCGGGGACCAAGGCTCGAAAAGGGGCCTTGTGGAAGCCGGCCCGCTCTCCTCTTCCTCCAATCTCCCAACGAGTCCGCAAAACAGCGCTTTGCTGGACCAACAGTCGTGGCCCGTCCGGAGCGGGTTCGGGGCCGCCGACTCTGGGCCACGAAAGAGAGCTGCTAGCCACGGTCGCCAGCTCGTGCTTCCAACGCCCGGCAACACCTCAATGGAGGTTAGCCCAGCTTTGATCGCCAAGTGGCGCGCCATCAAAAATCACATTTTTGGTACGCGCGGAGTTCTTGACAACGCCGTGCGCTCTACTTTGAATCAAGTGGCGAAGGCAAACGCGTCGGCAGAGAGCAAGTCATCGTTTCGGAAACTCAAGCTGCGATACAAGACATGGGCAAAGTCTTTTCTTACGATTGGCTCGGGGCTCGCGCAAGCAAAGGAGCTGCGCGATTTCTTCGAAGACGTGGTCGTGCTCCTTTGCGAGCCATTGCGAGTGCAAGTTGGCCTGTCGCCTAGCGCTGCCCAGAGTCTTTTGGAGGACACGCGGCAGGGATTTGGCGCCATTGAGTTTGTGCGCCACGCCGAGTATGCTGATGCTTGGGATAGCTACGTTGGCGTGATGGCCATGGTCATCCAGCGGCTGTATGGCTATGCGACGTGACGCGAATTTTAAAACGAAAGGAAAGTCGACTTGTGCTTTGGTCGTCTTTTGCACAACGCGTCGCAGCTCATCACCAGTAGTATCGTATCAATTGAAGTCGTTCGTACCTATCTATAACGCTCTGCGCGCGTGAGGACGAGGCTACTCACAATGTCAGGCGAGCGCCTCGACGCGGCCGCCAAGCCGAAGCGAGTGAACGCAATCGGCCTTGCCCCTCCGCTTGGCAATCCGAAGAGCCGTAAGTCCATCCTTGGTGCGCAGTTCGGCGCGGGCTCCGTGCGCCAAAAGCAGCTCTACCATTGAAACGTGGCCGCCGAAAGCCGCGATGTGCAGTGGAGTTTCCCCCTGCTTGCTCCGGTCGCCCACACTAAAATACCCGCTGTTGAGAAGCGTTGCGGCGCACTCGAGGTGCCCGCCCACTGCAGCTGCATGCAAGGGCGTCCATCCATCCAGGATCGAATGCTCGCGCACAACCTGCGCGACAAAAGCGTCTGAAGTTATGCTAGAGATGGCCTGCTGGCGGCGAAGCGCTTCGCACAGGACTTGCACAATCGTCGTGGCTCCAACGAGGCTCGCAACAAACAGCGCTGTCTCCCCGTTCATAGCGCGCAGGGGCAACGCCCGCGAAATCTCGGCGCGACCCGCTGGCACTGCATTCGTTCCCTCGATGAAGCTAGTCGTGCGGTACTGCGCCGCGCGGTAGACCACCGTGCGGGTACCTTTGTCGCGCTGGTCGAGTCGCGCTCCAAGCTTGATCAGTTCCCCACAACGGTTGGCGACGTCCGTCGACTCCCCGTAGTTCGCGATACAGTGCAACGCGGAGCGCGCATACGAGTCTCTTCCGAGGAGCGCCACGCGCGCGCACGCTGCATAGCGGCCAGCGCGGCGAATGTCTTCGAGCGGCGAGGACAAAAAGTCTAGGAAGACGATCGGCTCGCCATCCACGTTAACCAGAGTCTGCTGCAGTTTCGCAACTGAGGATCGGGGCCAAAACGAGACCTCCACAAGGCGGAGCGTTGTCAGGATTCGTAGGCGCCGCTCGCTGCGCCGGATTCGCAGAGGCGACTCAAGGTCGCGTACAGGCTCTGCTCCCGGGTTTTGAACGGAGACGTCTCTTTCGCGCATCGTCGCATCAACCTGGACCTCGGACCCCTGCGCTAGAGAAATGCCCGCGACCCCCATTGCGTCCCACTCGAGGAGGTTAGAGCCGCCCAGGAATAGAGCCTCCAACCCCGCGTGTCCCTTGATGGCTTTCACCAGGGTGGGAACGCTGAGTGTCGTGTTGATCAGTGCGAGAGCGCGAAGCGAGCGTGTGTTGCTGGAGTCCGTGCTTGGCTCTTGCGTTTGTGGCTGGAGACGAGCTCGAGACCCGCGCCAGACATGTCGTACACGGCGAGCTCCTCGAGCTGAGGGAACTGGCTGCCCGCCCCGCTCAGTAAATCCGCCACTATCGCGCTGCTCGACGCGAGGTCTGAGCAGCGCGCTAGCTCGACAGACCTGAGCGAGAGGCGGCTGCCAGACGCCACTCGCGCGCAGAGCGCCATTGGGATATTCGTGTTCTCTAAGCGCAGCGACTCTAGGCGCTCGAGAGCAGGCGGGAGCCTCACCGCGTTGACTACCGCATCGAGGCGCCCGTCTTGCAAGCGGACCCGGCGGTCCACGAGAACAATTGTGCACAGCCGCACCGCGTCACGGAGCCGCTTGCACGAGGAGGCCACCCTGATGAGGTCCTCCACACTGCTAAGAAACTGGACCACGTGCGCCAGCACCTCTGGCGGAGTCTGCGCGAGCCACTCGCGCCCCAGCCGGTGCCGCGGCTTTGGTGCCTGGGCAGGCTTGCGCAAAGTCCGTCGGCGCTCCTGGTTCGAGTGTCCCGGCGCGCTCGCGGCTTGCGCCCGCGCAGGACCCGCTTTGTTTTCGCTCTTGCGGCCGCCTCGCCGACGCCGCTGCGACTTGCGGCCGCCCTCCCGTCCCTCCCCCGACGCTTGCGCGTTTGACGGCCGCTGGCTGGCGAGCCTTTGCTTCAACGCCGCTCCTTTCGCCGGGCCTCCCCCGAGCTGTTCAGGCCCGCCACTGCTCAACGGTCTTGACCGCCTCGCAGCGAAGGTCCGTGCCGCACTCGTCGCCTCCGCCGCGCCGGCGCTCCGATTCGCTGCGTCGCCAGCGTCAGCTGCCTCGATGTGGCCGGTACCTGGTGTCGCATCTTTCTGTGCGCGATCGCCACCGCCGCGGTGGCGCCAGCGCCGTCGGCGCTGGCCGCCTGTATCGCCGCGCGAGGCCATCGCGGCCACGGCCTCCTCCTCCTCCCTCCTGTCTTCTCTTCGGCCTGCTTGCCCGTCGCGCAACACTGCGCGAATGGGGTCTGCTGCTGCTGCCATGGGCTCGCTCGCTACTTACCTTGTCGCTTCGAGCAAGAGAG
>BLSG01000213.1:141263-154080 GCA_012862495.1 Thraustochytrium aureum | reverse complement strand
TCTAGCTGGAGAGGAAGGAGCCAAGGGCAGGACGGACGCCGAGCCCAAGACATTTTCAACGAGCCCAACGGTAACACCGGGCATCATGAGCTGAGCTGGCCGACCTCGCGGCGCGGCCAAAGCCGGGCTCCAGGAGCCTGGGCAGGGCCGGGATCAATCAGTAGTAGGCCTACTGTCGCCGTGGTTGCGCTGCTGCTACGGCGAGCGCGAGCGGGCTGCCCAAGGCCAGGACGAAGGAGGCCGCGGCACTTACGGAGGCGACAACGCCCCGCCAAGCCCATCTAGCTCGCCGCACGGTAGACCTGGGGGAGGTGGCTGGCTGCCTTTGGAAGGAGCTGGCAATGGCCCAGGGTCTCTTGCAAGGGCGCCAGAGTCCGAATTTGTCGATGCAGGACGAGGTCTTCGTCATACGAGACGAAGGCTGCGCGCAAGACAGGGACGGAAGATGCCGCTGCTTGGCCGCCGCACGCGGCGAGCACAAGGTCCTTGAGGTCTCTAGCCGTGACCTAGATTGTGGCGGGTTTACTGAGGCCAAGGCCGGCGAACCGGACAGCGCCTTTTTTGATGGGTGGCCTTCGGTGCTCGGTGATGCGGAGCAAGAAGCCGCCGCGGACCTGTTTATGGCCGTAGAATCGGGAGACCTGGAGCACGCTGCACATGTTCTGGAGGAAAGCAACATCGTCTACCAAGGCAAAAGCATGAGTCTCGCCAACGTTCGTCGAGCCTCGAATGCGTGCGAGTTTCCGCTTGCTGCAGCCGCCGCGCTGGGCGACGTTGAGATGATGCGTCTACTGGTGCGCGCCGGGTGCTGCCTAGCATGCCAGACCGAACGGAACGAAACAGCATTGCACATTGCTAGCGCGATGGGCCGCCCCTCGGCCGTAGAGTACTTGCTGTCTGAGGGTCTATTGGTGTTGGGTCTCTCGACCTGTCCTGGGGGCGACTCTATTATTGACAGCGTGATACACGACCTCGCGGCAGGTATCCAGAACCAAGCGGGGCCTGAAGAGACTGATGCCTTGTCGCACGTCGCCCGTTTACTTGTAGAAGCGGGTGCATGCCCATCGCATCCAGCGCTCGACATTGCTGAACTGCACAGGTGCAAGCTTGACGATGGCTTTCTCGAGGCTCTAGAGAATGCGGGGCTCGGCAGGCTCCAAAATGAGGCTTCCGCGGGTCGCGCATCGAGTTCGGCAGAACAGGCAGCGCGCCAAGTGCCACAACTTGGGCCTCGCCAGTGCGTCGCTGACGCGGCTTCTGACCAAGGCCCTTTGCAGACGGACGAGTCGGTTCTGCGTCACAGCTTGAGCGTGCAGATCCCGCACGTACCCACTCCGCTAGTGGCTGGAATCTCCGGCGCAGGGAAATTCGCAAGCCCTCCATCCGAGTCTCCAACAAAGCGCCGATTCCAGAACTCGCATCGCCGTGTTTTGGCCTCCTCTCCCGTTTCCGCGCCGAGCAGGACTGTGACAAACGAGCCAAGCTCTAGATATGTGGAGAATCCGGTGGCTTGCGACGAGGACCTCGCCGCAGACGAACCTCCTCGCGATGGACGAGTTGAGGCCAAGTTGCGTTCCCCACGACGTCAAGTACTGTCGCCTTGTGCAAAGCACTTTACGGGCCGGCTCGACGAACGGAAGGCGGCTTCGCCGTCGAGCTCGCGAGCTCAGGCAAGCGCGCCCGGCTCGCTCCCGAAGATCTCGTAGAAAACGAGGCAAAAGCTCGGACTCAGCGCGTTGGGCGCTGTTTGCTCATGAAAATCAAATTGGCCTTCTTCAAGATAACCTTTTTCGCAACGACGACGTGCTTGCCGCGTCTCCGTCGTTCTTGTTTGGCGGACCTCACGTGGGCCGGTCTGACCGCAAATGGAGAAAGCGAATTCGGCGCTCGCTTAGAAGCTCGTTTCCCAGGTTTTGGCCACAGCGCGGCGGAGCTCGACTCTGCCGTTTTGCCTGCCTTCGAAGTGCGCAAGCCGCTTTTGTGAAAGGCCGTACTTTTTGCGCGATTCGAGGGAGACCAGACCAAGTGATGACGCGTGCTGCTGGGTGCCTGCGGCCGACTTGGTTTCAGCAGTTTCTGGGTGCGGTGATCCCACCTCGGCCGCCGGAGCCTCTGAAAAAGAGAGCAAGGAAAAGTGGTCGCACCGCAGCTCGAGGTTTCTTGCCACGGGCGATGGCGAGCTCGCCTCCGCGTCGTCTTGGTTGCTTCGTGCGATTTGGCCGTGCTTGGCAGATCTAGAAGCGTCTGAGGGATTTTTCCAGAACGACGGTCTTGGTATTCCGCCCTCCATCGCCCGACTCGCCCAGCTGGCCGCGGCCTCTGCAGCCTCTGCAGCGAGAGCGGCCTCCTTGGCTTCCTTCTCCTCGCGCCGGGCGTATATGTCGTCGACATCCTCGAGGAGCAGAAGAGTCGCCCCGCTGAGGTCTCCGACCAATTCTGACGCGGGCCGAGGTCTTGCCTCGTCGGCGCCTACGAGTCGAGCAAGCTCTGCCTTTGCTGCCGCTCCCTGACGAGCAAACATGAGTGTTGCTCGAAGTCGCTCGTCCGGCTTGACGCGACGGCGGTCCGCACCTCAAGCGTCGCAGGCATCGCATGAATGACTCGCAGACGGTAGTTTTCCTCTTGGGCGACAGGGTTGTCGAAAAGGTCCAATGTGCGAAGGTGCGAGAGCCGCGCGAGCACCACAAGGCAGCGGTCGAGGTTGGACAAGTTGTTGTTGGAGATGTGCAGGGATTCCAAAAACCGAAAGCAGCGTATCGAGCCTGCCAGCGACGTGATGCAGTTGTTTTGGGCGAAGAGGTGCTTGATGCGAAAGTTGTTGTCCAGCCCTGTGAGTTTGCGGATCGAGTTGTTGTTGATCCACAGCGATTCGAGGTTGACGAAGCGCTCAAACCCTGCAATCTCCTCGATGCCCTTGTTAGCCAAGTACATCTCTTGGCACTCTTTCACGTACTTTGCATTTTTCACCGCAAGCTCTGCGACCGGGTCAGACAGCACGCGCTGTGCGTGCTCAACTACGGCCCGCATTTTGCACCTGCCGAACCACCCCCCCGCGCACTTCGGCTCGACGGTGGGGCGCTTGCCCGCTTGCTTTGAGCCAAACTCGCGTTGGCCGCCGCAGCTTGCCCGCTTGCTTTGAGCCAAACTCGCGTTGGCCGCCGCAGCTTGCCCGCTTGCTTTGAGCCAAACTCTCGCTGGCCGCCGCAGCTTGCGAAAAGTACGTCTGCTGCTGTTGCTGCTGCAAGCGCTCGTGCTGGCGCTGATGCTGTACGCGCTTGTGCTTGTTGTTTGGTGGTGGTGGTGGTGGCGGTGCTGCTGCTCGCGCTGCCGGAGCTCGTGCTGCTGGTGCTGGAGCTGCAAGCACTGCGTCTGCTGGTACTGCGTCTGCTGGTGCTGCGTCTGCTGGTGCTGGTGCTGCTAAGGACGATGCTTTCGGGGCTTGGAATGTGCCAGCGCGGAGTCCTCGAAGATACAAAGGCAAAATAATGGTGGGACACCGCGACGCAACGGATAAATGTAATGCGAAACACGCGCACACTTCTAGCAACAAGCACAACGACACGACAACGTGCAAGCTCATCAACGCGCAAGCACATCACGGTGCTGTCGTGTCACATGACGGTGTCGTGTGTATCATTTCCTCTGGAGGCCCTTTCGTAGCTCGCGGAATGGGCCACCAAGGCGACCACCAAGCAGTAGGCCTACTGGTTAGCTTTGCTTTGCGCCGAATCGTTGTTGAGCGCATGTTGAAGGTGATGAAGCTATTTATCGTTCCGGACCGTGAAGCGCTTGCCTGCGAGACTCTGCGCGTCCAAACGCACGGACGGCTCGCTGGTGCGTGTAGGAAAAGGCAAAGGGGGGTCGGAAACTGCTTGATCCTGGCGCCTCTGTCCGTGCGGGCGCTCAAGCGACCTTCTTCGGCGACGAGGTGGACTTCATGGCCTTAAAGTCGGGCATAAAGTGTGCTACGGAGGCGATGGTCTCGGCGAGAAAGTTGACGTCGAGCACTTTAAGAAGCAGCTTGACGCAGATTGGGTAGTAGCCCTGGTCGATGGTGACTGCTCGGCCGACGTTGGCGAGCAAGATGTTGGCGATAGTCTGCGGCCCCGTCGCGGTGCTTTTGAAGAACAGCAGGGCGTCAAGAGCGTGGGTATTGTCGTAAAAGCTCGAGGCGACGGGCGAGGGGTGCACAACGCAAACGTCGATCCCGTCACACCGAAGCTCCGGCGCCAGGCTCTGCGCAAAAGTAGTCAAATACGCCTTGGTCGCGCCGTACATGACGCTGAAAGGGCACGGCATGAATCCAGCCGGGGACGAGGTGAAGGTGACGCACCCTTTGAGACCCTTAGCCCGCATCGCGCTGATGTAGTGGTGGGCAACCTCCATGGCGGCGGTTGCGTTCACGTTGTGGTTCGCCAGCTGCGCGCCGAAAGGGGTCTCCGCAAAGAAACCGGTCTTGATATAGCCGGCGTTGTTCACGATGACCTGCACATCGATATCTTTGGTCGCCTCACGCATGGGCTGCATTCGGTCCGCGGAGGACAGGTCGACCCCCACCTTGCGAAATTCGACACTTGGGAACGCCTTCTTGTACTCCTCCACAGAAGTGTCGAGGACCTTGTCCTGCATGGCAACGACGACGATGTTGAGGCCTTGGCCAGCGAGCGTCTCAACGATCGCACCTGTCGCAACGCACGTGGCGGGTGAGTTCAAGGCGCCCCGCCGAGCCGCCAATCACCCGCTCAAAACTTACGGCCAATCCCGCTAGACCCGCCGGTGACCAGAGCCCACTTTGCGCCATACTTGTCCTTCAGATTCTGCACACTGCGCAGCTTGAGCAGGAGCTGCGGCACGAGGTACGACGCGAACGACACGACCCACACGATGCCCAGCACCCACAGCACAGTCTCGGTCATCGTGCCTGCACGATGACGCGCCTTCGCTCAGCTCACACAAGCTGGAAACCGTTTCCAGAGCTCTGCGGCCGTGCTCTGCTGCTCGTTCTGTCGCGCAGCCCCACCCTCCAGCACGCCGAGATCGACGAAGCGGCGTTCGTTGCGCGGTCGCAATCGGGCTCTGCCACGGGCGTCAAAGCCAACCCGAGCAGCTCCTCGAGATTGCGCATTCTATGGTAGGGTCGGACACCCTCAACTCGACGCCTCAGCGGGCGCCTCGAAGGTCCGAGGCCGGCAGGGTTGGGCCTCTTGGCGCGTTGATTGATGTGCCGCGACGCTCGACTTCTCGGGCATTGGTGCTGTATTCGTGCACATCCTGGCTCTGCGCGAGTGAAGGCGTTGCAAGAAGGTACTCCTGTTCGGACGTCCTGGCTCATCGATGAGGTCAGGCGAGTCTGGGAGTATGTGCTGCAACCAGGTCGCTGGAGTACAACAAACCACCGTATGCAGAACAGCAGAGTGCTCAACTGACTTCAACTGACTTCCAAGCGCCATCCACGTTGGACTGGCTCGGAGCTGCATGCATACACACAAATCATTCATTCCAAATCATTCGAGGAGTGAGCCAAACGATCGGCGCGTGCGGGCCTCCATGGAAGAGCGCGAGCGAGCCTGCCCAATGAGCAGCAGTGAATCAGCGTCACTCGAGAAGCGCGCCCATGCTCTGTCTGTTGTGACGTGGCACAGGCCTCGTTCTACGCGTTGAATCGGCTAGCGATGTTGAGTGCAGCCAACGAGCCCTCGCCCGCATCGCCAGCGCTCGAGCGCCTGTTGATGCGCGGCTGTACAAAGGACAGCGCGCTGTGCATTAGTTGGGGGCTGGGAGAGCCCGGCTCATCAGCTTGGGCGGGCTCATCTACATCGGACAGCTTCAGCTTGTTCGACCCGGTGGGAGAGCTCGCGAGTGCAGCCGCGGGCTTGGCGTTCGCACTCGCTGTCTTCGTCGCCGCCCCAATCACGCCAAGGAAACCTGGCCCTACAGAACCGGGGAGGCGCTGCGACGGACGCATCAACTTGTTGATGAGCTCCTCAAGCTTGACAGAGTTGATAGCCTCCCCTGAAAGGCGTTTCATGCGCTGCGGCGAGAGGTTGAGAATGTCGCCGAAGCGGTCCTGGACCAGCGACCACAGCTTCTTCTTCTGCGCTCCATCAAACCTCCCGAAATGCGCGTCTTGCTTGCGAATTGCTCGCCGCAGGCAGGACTGCAGTTGCAGCGCGAACGGCGGCGTCGAGTCGACCAAACTGCCGATGGCGGCTTTGGAGAGGATGTAGAGCTGGGTGAGGCGCAGCGACTTGGCAGTGACGTCCGAGCGGTTGCCCGAGAGCACGGACTCGTGGCCGAAGAAGTGGCCAGTGCGCATCCGCATTAGCTTGCTCGCTTCGAAGACGATCTTGCCAGACGCATCGGGCTCTGGCCAAGTCCCCT
The DNA here is from genome assembly GCA_012862495.1 of Thraustochytrium aureum. Classification (NCBI taxonomy): domain Eukaryota; class Bigyra; order Thraustochytrida; family Thraustochytriidae; genus Thraustochytrium; species Thraustochytrium aureum. The sequence continues at coordinate 147,699 of BLSG01000213.1, read as the reverse complement.
GATACACAGTGACGTCCCCGTTGACGATAAAGTAGATCAGACTGCCGATCTCGTCCTCGCGTACAATAAACGTGTTCGGGAGCGCAAGCTGCGGGTTCATGATGCCAAGCAAGTCGGATATGAACGTCGCGGTCTGGTTCTTGAAAATCGGGATGGCTTCCACAGCCGCCTGGTGGATGAAGATGAGCGTCTCGTGCCGCAAGCTCGGCGACAGCGCTGCGAGCAGCGACTGCTCGTCAAACACGCTCTTGAGAGACAGAGCGTACGAGTAGCAGGCAGTGCACTCCTTGCGCAGCTGGCGCGGCACGCCATGCTCGCCCAAAAACGAGGCCAGGTCTGACATTTTGGCCTTGTAGAGCGCCACGGAGAGATCGAGTGACTGAATAAGCGACGCAATCGAGCCAACGACATAGCCAAAAATGGTGGCCCCCATGATCATGATGAAAATCGCGTACAAGCGCTCGCCGTCCGTGCCTGGGGCGATGTCGCCGTACCCGACTGTGGTCATCGTCGTAAAGCTCCAGTAGATGCTCGAAATGTACTTTCCGGCGACGTCGACGTCCGGCTCCGGGGAAAAGCCTGCCTTAATGTACCACGCCTCGCGCTGGTCCTCGGCGTTGGCCGAGACAAAGAAGAAAAGGCACGCGAACAAGTGCGCCACGAAACTGATCTGCAGGAACAGAGTCCCCAGCTTGAACAGGCCAGCAAACTCGAGGATGTCCGTGTCGAGCAAGGTGAAGATCTTCTTCAGCTTGAAGACGCGAAAGAGCTTGAGCAGGCGCACCATCCGAAGGACCTTGACCAGCTTGAACGAACGGAGAGCCTCAAAGTCGTCGCCAGCGATCGCCATCTCGACCACTGTATCAATCGGAAACGTGCTGACGAGATCCACGGTAAACCACCCCCGTAGATACGACTTGGCAATCAACACCGGAGCGACCACCACAATGTCCTCGTCGGGCAGCTCGTATGCAGTTCGAAAAGCCAGCAGAATGTCAATCCCAAATGCGACGTCGACCATAACATCGAGCGCGTACCAGGCTCCAAGCGCAGGTTGTGAGAATCCAATGCGAAACGGCACGATGACGACGCTGTATATGACCAAAAGAGCTACCAAAAGGTCCCACTTCATCTTGGCCGAGTGCCCAGGAGGGATCACCCAAAGCTCACGAAGGATATCGTCTGTCTCCATCTCGACTTCTTCCACGTTCACGCCGTCCTTGCGCGTGACGTTGACGAGGGTGGCGCTACGCACTGGGGTTTGCTTGAGCATGTGCACGGGCGCAACCTCCTCCCCAGGAAATTGGGGGCTAACCTTTGCTCCCAGCCGTGTCGCCCCGATTCCCGCACTGGTGGTCGGAGCAAAGGCAGGAATGCCAAGCCGCTGCGTCAGGGAGGTTCGGCGGGGTGCCGAAGGCCCCGTCGTTTCATTTCCAATCACTGTCGCCCTGCGCACCTTGAGCGAGCTCTTCATGAGCGTTACGTCTGACGGAGCCGAGAGAATCATCTTGCGCGTTGTTTCCCTCTGCGCGTGGGTCCTAAAGCGGCCGAGTCCGTCGTGAGCGATCATCGTGCTGAGGATCATGCGGCCAATTTTGGGCTCCATTTTCCTGGCACTCTGGTGACTTGAACCGTCCAACGTAACTCGCGCCTTGATTCGGCGGTCCGTGCTCGGAAAGAACTCTGTTGGAGAGGCCACGCTCTGGCTCATCAGCTCGGCGTGCGCATCGCAGCGGCGCCGAAAGCGCAGCGCGCTTGCTGGAAACATGTAAATCGCATAGTCCATATGATCTTTCGAGATCGAGATCAAATCGCACGTTCGATTCGCCCGGAACGTCACGTCGTGCGGCTGGGACCGGATCACGCCCACTTCGCCGAAATTGGAACCTTTGTTGTACAAGCCGCAGACAACGGCATGGCTCACTTCGCGCCCGATGGACCGCGTGCTGAGCTTGTTGCTGCTCTTGCTCATTCTGCGCCGAAGGGTGCGCATGTCGGAAGCGCTTGGCGTCTGCTCTTTGACTGGTTTTGGCGGGCCGGTCAACGCAGAAGCAGTAACGGGGGAAGCAACCGTGTCGGGTGAGTTGGGCTGCGCGCTCTCGTCGTACTCGAGAACGATCGCCTCTACCTTGCCGTTCAAGATCATGTAAAAGTCCACACCTACAGAGTCCTGCTCGCAAATCACTTCCCCTGAGAGCGCCAGCATGACTCGCGACCGCGACATGATGTAGGCCACGAAAGACGAGTCCTCAACGCGCAGCCAGTCAATCTGCCGCGCCTTTTCGCCGTGAACGTGCAAGATAATGGTCTCTGTCAGGTGGCTTGGGAGCTGTGCCAGGATGTCGCTGTCGTCAAAGATGCTCTCCTTGGAAAGCAAATAGTCGTAGTACCGCTTGACCCGCTTCTGCAGCTTGCGCGGCAGCCCGCGGTCCCGCATGTACTGCTTGAGACGGTCGATTCGCGCTTTGTAGGCAGATGCCCGCGGATCATAGGTCTCAAGAAACGCAGCGATGTTTGCTATGATGAAACCGAACGAGGTCGCACCAATGACTTGAACGAGAATCCTGCGTTCACAACAAGGCTTGTCAGCTCCATCCGAGCAAGGAAGGAAGGCGCAACGGAAGCTTTCGTGGGGCACTTCTTTCTCCGCGCGGCGGACCCGAGCCGTGAATCAACTTGAACTTACGAATAAAGCCTTTCAGCGTTGTTGACAGCATGGACATCTCCATATCCGACAGCCATCATCGTTGCGACCGTCCAATAGAGCGAGCTGAGGTACTGCGTGGTGACGGTCGCGTCCCCCTCTGTGTGGACGCTCACCCAGTTCCGCTCGCTTTCGTCGACGAGTGTACTCAGGAAGAACCACATGCAGCTGAGCAAATGCGCGATAAAGATGATGTTCAGGAGCAGTTTCAGAAGGCGCTGCAGTGCGGGGTTGATGGTGAACGCTCCATCGAGGCTCGAGCCGAACTTTTTGAGCTTGAGCAAGCGAACTGCGTTGGGGGCCATCACAAAAGGGATCACGCATGCGTCAGAGCATGCACGCTGGAGGGCTCTTGAGCAAACAAGATGCACGACGCCAAGTCGTGCCGAGCGGGATACTTACCGAGCTTGACAAGCCGAATCAGCCGAAATACCTTGATCAGCTTGAGCGAGCCAATAATTTCGTCTGAAGAGCCCTGGTCCTCCTCCCCTTGTCCAACAAGGCTTGGCGACAAAACAAGCTCAACTGGAAAGATTGACACAAAGTCAATCAGGAACCACGTGCGCAGGTACGTCCGTGCGATCTTCGCGAGCGACATCTCCAGCTCGTCGTCTTTCAGAAACGTAGTGAAAAACGAGAGGATGAGGTCAACTGCGAAGAAGCCGTCAACAACCCAGTCCAAGTAGTAGCTCGCCCCCACAGACTCTTGGCCGAACCCGATCTTGAACGGAATGACGATTACAGAGTACAGAATAAGCGAGCTGATGAACAAGTCCCAGCGGATCTTGTGCGCCCCTTGCGGGTGAATGATGTACCACGGAAGCTCCACCTTTGAAGCGATCGCGCTGAGCCGCTCAGCTATGTAGCCGGACTCTGCCTCTTCGGCGTCACTGCTAGAAAGCGGGCTGTCGGTTGTCGTCGACGCTTCCTCTCGACTCAGCGTTCCATAAAGGCTGGTCTTTGTGCCCAAGTTTTGCGTCGAGCGGCTTTCTTCTTCGCCCAAAAACGTTGTCTCGAGGCTGGTCGAGGAGAGTTGAGCATTTGCAACATATGGCTGAGCGGCACCTTTTCGCCCCTTGAACGAGGACCGAGCGCTTTCAAGCGCCGCAAAAAAGCCATGCTTTTCCTTTTTCTCTCGGGCTTCTTCTTCCAACCCGCTGACGATCTCATCTTCCGTGACCATCAACCCGGCGTTCTTGCCTTGAGAATCGTGGCGTGGTCGACTTGGAATACTTACAGAGCTCGAATCAGTGATGTGGAAAAGGGATGTTGCGCGGGTTTCGAGCTTGAGCCTGTCTTTTTCGCTCCTCCCTTTTGTGAACCCATCAATGATTTTATCCGCTGGAACGCGATCCATCGTGTGTCAGATGGGTCGTTGGGCTTTATGTCTGTACCGACACTGCCGGGCCCGCCACGGCCCGGCCCCACGCCTTCTGGCTGGCTACGAGCAAACCTGGCAGACTCAGTTCAGCGACACCTTGCTCAACCCCCTTTTGGTCCTGCACTTGGAGCGAACAGGAAATCGAAGCGAACCGCACAGCAGTGGCGGGGTTGGCTCCGTTCGCATCCGCGCGCCCGCGCGAGCGCAAGGCCTCGGCGCGCACACACAGCCTGGCCGACCAGCCGTCGTGCCTACAGCCCAGCACGTAGCCGTACCTCTCCCGGCAGGCTGCCGTAGCCTCTGTCGCTGCTGTTGCGTCGCTAGGCCGGCTTCACACGCGTTGCCTCCCGCGCGTGGGCCCTTTGGACGTATCGCAGTCCTCTCGCCGTGCGGTGCGAGGCCGATGCACTTTGCCAGCCAGCTGCTGCTCTGTGTGCCGGGTGGCGCTCTGCTCGTGTTTGCTTCCTCGTGGACCGTCACACTCTCTAGAGCTGGAGCTGGAGCGGAGGACAGACGACAAGTTCAATCGAGTGGCGAGAACAGGGGCGCAGACGGAATCGCTGAGAAGGGCTGCGAAAGCCTGCCCAACCACGAGCAATCTTTGTCTAACAGGTAGTGCCCTTTAGCTTTTCGTCGCTGAGTCGCCCGCTGTCAAGCTCGCTGCCCGTGCTTGCAGGCACTTCTCCTGGCTGGGGCACATCCAGCCAGGAGATTTAGGTGTTGTCACGTGGAATTGTCCGTTTTTGGCCAACGGTCCTAACGCATCCATCCATTCCGTTGTTCTTTACTCCTTGCGGAACGACTCCGAACGAGGCTCGCTTTGTTCACCTGAAACGCGATCGATCGAGCAGGAACGTGTGTCGACTGGATCGTCGTGGCGTTGATCATCCAACCTCAGCGACATGACCTATCAGGCCAGCCTCGAGTTGGCCGCGCCTGCTCCTCAGTCTTACCGCGCCAACTGCTTTGGCTTTCAGTTGAAAGCAGGTGGACTGACTGACTACAATTGCTTTGATTGAACAGAGAGCGTGGGCGATTTACTCTACTTCTTCTACTAACCCAAGTTCGCGCGCGCGAGTCGCGCGTGCAGTTCTTCGAGCTGCTTAGCTTGTCGAGCGTTTTCGGCACGAAGCTTCTCAATCTCTCTGTGCTGCGAAACAAAAGCCCCGACGGGGGCAACGGCGCCGCGATCTGGCCCCAGGCATGGCTCGTCGGCAAGCAAAACCTGCCACATCGTGTCCACCCACGGTGCAGCAACCGCGAGAAGATCCTCCAGCACTGCGCAAGCGTCAACGACCGAGCTAGTCGAGCGCACGGCACCCCCCTGGCGATCAGTCACCGTGGACGAGGCCGCCACGCCGGAAAAGCCCACCTGAACGCACCCGAGCACAATGCTCTCCGCATTGGCTTCCCAGGCCCCTTGAAGTCGCTCGTTGCCCGAAAGGATGCCGTAGCGCTCAGCAAACGAGTTGCCAGTTTTGGGGATGAGGAGCGGTACACAAACAAGCGAGCCCCCGCGATAAACCTCGCTGCGAAGGTCGACGTTGGCATTGAAGCTTGCGTGGCGATAGACATCGGGAATTGCGAGCGCCGTCCCTGTGGCTATGCATGTTGCGGCGATACTTGCGTCGGGGACCACATCGTAGTGGGACACTTTAGTTGTCGCGTTGACCTCCCCAGGCTGGCTGTCGAGCAAAACGGTCCACATCTGGTGCGCCGGGCGGCGCAAGTCAACCAGAAACACCCTTGCCTGGCTGCCAAATACGAGCTGCTTTGAAACGTCGCGGAGGCGCCGCAAAAGCGCAAGGGGAGCATCAGAGCAGGTCAGATCCATGTGCAGCGTCCTCGGAAGGCTCAATACCGCATGCTTGAATCGTCGCTTGAGGAGCCGCGAGCGCTCAAAGTGGATATTGCGGAGCACGCCGCCAATGTGGTCTGCCAATATCGACAAGATCGCCTCGTCATACTCTGTGAACGGGCACTGGCGGCCTGCACTAGCTCTGTTGGGGATTCTCATGGCGGCCCGGCCAGCCTTCCTGTTCGCTTTATCACCAAGCTTGTTTGAGGCGACGACGACGCCAACAACTGCGCGCGCGCTGGTTGCGTCCTCGCGCAGGCTCCCAAAGACGGGAACTGCGAGCATGTTGTACTGGAGGCCCAAGTCACCGAGAACGGCGGGGTCAATGTGAACCGACTCTTGCTGTCGGAAGCAATACGCGACAACATCGCTCTCCGTCGGGTCCGACACGGTCCCAGCGCGCACGTCGCGATGGGTGGAGACGTTGATTACGGTCTGGGTTGATCGAGAGCGCGTCCACAGCAGCCCCTTGTCCGTGTCGAGGATGAAAAGC
>BLSG01000212.1:7963-20853 GCA_012862495.1 Thraustochytrium aureum | reverse complement strand
GGCAGTGCGGATGTTACCCTGCTTGTTCGGGTCCGAGCTGAGCGCCATGGGCTGGCTGAAGTCGTCCCAGACAATGAGCTCGTCGCGCTTTCGCAGGCGCAGGCGCACCTGCGCGTCGTGGTACTGCAGCGCGATGAGCGGCAGCGACTGGCTGCGCGCGGCGCAGACCAAAAGTTGAGCTTGACCCAGAGCTCGGTCACGCGCTTACCGTCGCGGTCGATGGTGTTGCCGTGCTTGCTCCACCACTTGAGCTGCGCGTTGTCAGCGGCGTCGTGCGGCGCACGCAGCACGAGGTCGTCTACGTCGATGTTGACGTCTGAGGCCAGCTCATGCATGATCTCAAGGAACTCACCGCGGAAGCTGTCGATCTCCTGCGTGCCAACGGTGAAGCTGCACTGCTCGATCATGGCATGGCCGAGCACGTTGGTCCACCAGCAGTCGTTGGTCTCCGGGTCGGCCGCCTCGAGCGGGTCGATGGTCAGGTGCAGCCACATCTCGGAGACGAGGTCGCCGTTGCGCACCACGTTGGTGGTGGAGCTGTCGCCCCAGCGCGGCGCAATGATCTGCAGGTCCTTGCACTCGCATGCGAATGCGGTGTGGCGCTTGTAGGTGCGCTTGAAGTGCGAGGTTTGGGCGGACAGGCAGGTGTAGGCATCCTGCATGCCCTTGGCGCCCATTTGCTGGAGAGTGGCCGACATTTTGAATTAGGCTTGAGCTCTAGTCCCGCGTTCCCACCAGTGCGACAAGGCTTGGGTGTGACGAAAGGTCAGACGAACAGTCGGTCGGACGGTCGGTCGCTCAGAGGGTCGGTAGCTTAGTCGCACGCGAGAACGTTCGGGCTGGCTGGTGGTCGCACGTTGAGTGCACAGTGCAGAAAAAAAAATCACGCCCACCGAGCGTTGAGTGGACTACCAGGCCGCCCACGCACACAGAAAAGCGGCGTTGGACCGATCCACCCTTCCAACCCATTTTTTTTTCAAAGCCGAAGCAGGTCCTGGTGCGGCGGAGCGCCTTGCATGCCCGCTCGAGCGCGCGCAAATAAACAACGACGGCCGGCGACAAGAGCGCAGGAGGACCTGCGCAAACCGCTCACCGAGAGCCAGGCCAGGGCCTACCTAGGTGGTGCGTTCCCACAGGTGAAGGGGCGCAAGCACACTTACCCCGCGTCGGATGACGCCGCCGGCTGGACCCGGCTGCTCAACCGCGCCAGGCGCGCCCGCGCCGATGAGATCGACCACGTGCGCACGAACCTGGCACGCGGCAAGCGGCCGGCGACCTTTCGGCCGGCGATCATGGAAAAGTACAACTACGTGCTCTACCACGTGCACCCGCGGGAGCGGGCCCGTCGCACCGTGCGAGGCCAGCACCGCAGACTGCACGGTCTCAAGGTGGGCGACCCGCGCCACGTGCACCACAACGACCAGAAAACGCTGGCTTTTGAGAAGTCGGAGGTTCTCACGCCGTGCGAGCACTGGAAGGCGCACGGCCTGCAGTGTCGACTCACAAAGCCCTCCGCGCGGAAGCGGCAGGCGAGGCCGGCCGCCGCCGTGAAAAGAAGGCGCGTCGTGGGCGAAAAAAAACCTCGGCGCTCACCGTGCAGTGAGTGCAAGAAGTGAGTGTCGGTGAGACTTAACACAGGTTCGAGATGGCGACGTTCGCTGCAGATGCCAATGCGCCCGGGTCCACCGTGCCCGGGAACTCCGGGGACGCGCCGCTGGACAAGGCGGGCTTCGTCAAGCTCGTGAAGGCGTTTGTGCAGCTGGACGACGCCAGCAAGGCATTTAGCAAGGACCACAACCGGCCCAAGAACGAGATCAAGAAGAAGGTGGTGGGGTTTATGGTGGACAACCACGTCGGGCAAGTCAACATCGGCCAGAGTACGCTCGTGCTGGAGAAGCGCGAGCGCCGCGGCACGCTCAAGCGCAGCGACATCGTCACGGCGGTGTCGCGGTTTTTTCAGGGTCGAGGCAGAGGCGCAGGCCTCCATGACACCCGAGCAGGCTGAGGACGAACTGAGCGCTGAAAAGCTCTCCGCGATGCGAAGCGCGGAGCAGCTTCTGCAGATGATCGAGGAGCTCGCCGGTGTAAACGAGGGGGTGGCGCTTGCCAGGAAGCCGCTCGGCAAGGCTTCCAAAGCGCCTAAACCCTTGCCTGGCCCCATGTCAGTGTTCTCGGCCCCACCGTGCGAGGCTGCCGCACCGGCGCCAGGTTCCGCGAGTGATTCGCCCGTGGCCAGCGGAGATGAGAGTGAAATCGACGACGAGCACTAGCTCTAGCTAGCTCTATTAAATGACAACAAGCAAGCGAGACGAATGAATTTTTTTTCGCCCTGTGAAAAGAGTTGAGGTGCTTTGTTGTTGGTTTGCTCGCATTATGGTGGCATCGTCGAACGGTGACAATGCAGAAGGCAACGTTGAAAGAAAACCGGCCTTCAACGTAGCTGTTGTATTCGCATCTATTATGGGTGCAGTCTTTGTTTTTGGTGCCATGGTGGTCTTCGCATATGAAGGTGATGTTCAACATCTGAATTCAAAAATTGCGAGATTGAGAGAAACAGTCGACGATTGGCTTCATCAGAATGGAAACGCCAGCAACGAAAGTGGTCTTGTGGACAGTGACGACTGGTTAGTGGCTGCTGAAGACATTCTCCGGGTTCTATCACAACGGTCAACAGAGATTTTGAGCGAAGATTTAGATGCCGCGACAAAGCTAGATCTGCACGCCAAACTAAAAGAGATTTTCACCACGAAAATCCAACTGTCAGGCGCGGACGACGAAGGAAAAATTGATAGGTACATTGAATTCATGAAAAACGTGGAAAGATCCACATTGGGAAGGCATGATCTTGGAATACTTTTACTCCCGTTGCGTGAGGTTTTTGACACGTGGATGACAGAGGGTGGTCAAACACGCAAGCATCTTGTGGACGACGCTTGGGACGACAACTTTGATGAACCATACAACACAGATAGGCGCACGCAACGTCGTATTGGGCAGGGGCAAAGAAGGGAAAGTAGGGCAGATGTAGAGAATGCCCTGAATCGATTATTCGATATCGGCAATAGTGATAGTGAATGAGCAATGTCAATAATTCAAATTTGTTTTGACAGATTTTCATTTATTGGCATGTCGCGCCATTCACCACTGTTTTTTTTTCTACACAGAAAAGGTGAGAGGGTGCGTGCGAGATCGTGGCTGGTGCAGAAACACAGTCGGGAATTGCTGTTTTTGTAGCGCCACGGTCTCGCCCCCCTCGGAACTGCGCCACAATAACCGTAGTTTAAACTCGCGTTGTTCCTTTTCGTTTCTGTTTTAGCCACCGGACTGAACAACAACAACAGTCAAGGGGACATCGCAGCCAAAAACAAGCCACTCACCACGCGATGAGCGGTAACACTTCGGTTGCTGGCCGCGCGAGCACGGCCATTGTCTTCCGCGACCCGCGTGTGCTGTTCGGAAACGGGTCGCTTGGGCTCTTCTTCGACCCGCGGGCGGACGGCGCAGTGCTGCCAGCAGCCGTGGTGGTTGCTGTTCAGGTGCGCGACCCATCCGACACCGAGTGGGTGACCGTGCACGATGCGTTGGACGCGCTCTACGTGCACATGCCGCGCGACATTTCGGCGGAGCTGGCGATGGTGACGGTGAGCAACGCACCACCTGCCGAGGCAGGCGAGGCCATGCGGCTCATTGTTGAGCACGAATTCGGGGTGTCGGGTCCTGCCTTCAACGTCGTGCTGCGCTACGACGACCAGAGCGGCCCGGGTATGTACCTACTGCCCGACGCCGTTGAGCTGCTGGACCTAACGCGAGCCTACGTGCCCAGTGTGGGTGCTTCAGAGAACTCGCCTCCGCCGAACGAGCGCTACGCACTAGGGGGTCGCGAGGTCTGGGCCTCCAACACGAAGTGGGAGGGCCCGTTCTCCAACCCACCCACTTTCCAGATGCACGGGAGCAATCGCTCACCATCGCCCGCAAACGCGCTCACTGTCCGAGGCGCCGTTATGCGCGTCAGGGTACCGGAAGCGTACGCCGACAAGTTCCCTCATGAACTGTATTTGGGTGGTACATTGAAAGCCGCCAACAGCAATTCCAGCATCCGCAACTTGTCAGTAGCGAAGGGGTTTGAGGCAACTCTTCCGTACTCTGCGTCTGTTGCACCACCGAACGTTGCTGACCCGCCGCAACCGGGCTTTGTCGATGTTGACGTGCGCTTCCCGATGGTCGAGACTGACATTGTCGCTGGAATTCCGCTCGGCGAGCAGGCAACGGCGAACCTCAGCTTGAGCACATTGCAAAACGTCTCGGTCCCCATAGAGGAGGAGACAATTCAGGTCAGGTACCTCGTTGCGGACGACGTGGTTGCTGCAAACGCACTCATGCAAAACGCCCTGTCGAGCCCGGACTTCACTTTCAAGCTAAACTCAGCCATGTACGTCAACGCCATTGGCTTCAACATGCAAGGCGCAGAGTCGCATCTGATCGATTATGTGATCGAAGACCCGTTGCCGCGAATGCTGCACGTTGGGATCGTCGATGATTTCGGTCAAGTCGAAACGCCTGAGTCCACCTTGTCTTTGGGTCGGATCCGACTGCGCCTGGACTGGAACGGGTCAACACGGTACATTGACCTACTGCGCCCGCTCAACACGACCACCCCTAATGGGCTGAACACGCTATACTCCATCAACCCCGCACGACCGCACGTTGCGGAAATGAACCCGGACCTGCCAAGGTTGAGCATTAACGAGCTTCGAAGCAGCTGGGGCATGCCTGGTGCCACCGCTCGACTCATGATCGACGTTTCCGCATCAGAGCCGACGAACGAGTACTGGCTGGCGCCCGTTGACTTGGATGTAATGCAGTTTCGCGCCGACCTCGTTGGGTCGGGCACCCCGGCCAACCCGCCTGTTTCGTGGGGCGACTCGTTCCCCGCCAATCCGGGGTACGCGTACTCGGTTGGTCGCGCGTGCACAGCGATCGAGTTCAAGTACAACCCCGACTTCGGAAGCGTCAAGATTGAAGTCGACGCTGTGGCGAACGGCATCCCGCTCCCCACCGCCGTGATTACCACTTTGCAAGTGAAAGACGAGAACACTGGTGAGTGGAACGCAGCGCCGGTGGCGTCGAGGGTTGAACTGGGCAAGTCCTCTCCCGTCCATGGCGACACAACCCGTGCGATCACCAGGGGAGTATGGGCGGAAGTGTACCCGACTTTGGACAACTCAGTGAAGATCTCGTTGCAAAACGTTGACGTGGACAGCGCCATTGCTCAAGCGCGATTGTACCGTGTGATCATTGACCATGACTTTGGCGCCGATGGGAGCGACTTGAACGCGATCGTGCACTACCAATTCAGCGACCTGGTAGCCTTCAGCGTGTCGTTCGCACCAGATAACGTTGCCCTGCTGAAGACGCTTCGCGCGTTCGAGAACGGTGGCCGGGACGCGTCGCCCATCACAGACGCGATTTACGGACGAGAGGTGTGGGCGGAAAGCGCAATGACCAACACGGGCAGTCGCCAGTGGTCGTCTCTCGACGTGCGGAGCATTGCCCCGCCTAACGCTCTGTCTATCCGCGGCGCCGCACTGCGCGTTCGAGTACCTAGGGCGACTTCCGAGCAGTTGAGTGTCGATCGCTACATCACGTGGCTCCGAACCGTTGGCATCTCTACACGATCAATTGTGTCAGGACTGGAGATCCCGGGATGCGTACCGTTTAGTATGCTCTCGCCACCGAGTGCTGGCGAGAACGATCAGCCTGCGAATGACGAGGTCGATGTGGTCATTCCGCTGCACAACTTTAACACCAACGTGGCAGCCGGCTTTCCGCTTTCGGCTGGCTCTTCGAGCTCGCCCGCAATCACGTTCCTCACTGGCGTTTCTGTCGACATGACGAGCGTCACGCTTCTCGTTCGGTTCCTCGTATCGAGCGACCCTGATGCGCGCGTACGCATGGACGCTGCCACTGCTTCCGGCGAATACTGTGCCGCGCTGCATGACGTGTTGGAGCTCGCCGAACTTAACAACGTGAGAGTCCCTGAAACAATGACCAGTGGGACCGCGTGGATCGAGTGCTCCGAAGGGGCCAACGTACCGGGCGCGATACCGGCGCTTCCGAACTTGATGTACGCGGCGTACTGTGAGCAGGAGGTGCGTTTGCAGCCAAAGCGACTTGTCGCCGTGACCAACGTGGGGCTAACGTACATGTTGGACATCAGCGGGATGTATGCCCCCGTCATGTCTCAGGTTGGCGGCACCGGGCTCGTGGACGGGGCGAAGCAGGTGTTGTTTGCAACTCTACTGCGAAAGTGGTTCCCGAACACCCGACCGGTTTCGCTGCATATGGAGGTCGCGTACGAAACGGACGTACACGATCCCGGGTTCGCCGTCTTTTTCCGGTACGTGAGGTCCCGCCACTACAACGTGTCCAAATACGTAACGGTGGACTCCAATTTCTTCGAGGACGACACGCTCCATTGGATGGATGTGGCGTCTCTCCCGGCACTGCCTGCTCCCGTAGCGCCCAGACAGGCCACGTCGCCTGCTGACGCGTCGTTCGTTATCAGCGGGATCGCCAGTCACATCGCCACCCTCGAAGCGCAGCGCGCGCAGGACGGCAGGGAGTGGCGGAACATACACACAGTGGGGATCGAGAACTGGGATGGTACATTCCGCAAGGTGCGCCCAGAGCAGGTGGCCGGTCGGTTCTCGGAGATCGGCAAGGGGGGTGTGGCGCTCGACACCAACGGTCACGTCATGCGGGACGGTAAGTATGTCATGCAAAACGAGAAAGGCGTCATAATTTCGTATCGCGGATGGGAGAAGGTGTACTCCATTTTGCGACCGTACACGAACCCTGGTGATTCATCGGCCGCCAAATCGCGCTTCTTTATAAACGGCCATATCGGGTTCTCCAAGTTTGACAAGCATAACGGGACAAAGCTGATTCACTACACCGCCGCGGGCTGGCGGCGCACGGTCGAGTCGGTGGTGCAGAACGACACGTATGGAATGATCTCATGGGCATAGAGCGCGCTATTTATTTGAATTTTTTAATGAGCTTCTCTGAAAATTAGTGAAATAGAGGGATTTTGTCCAGTCCGGTGCCCGTGTCCAGTGTCCATGTCCAGTGTCCATGTCCAGTGTCCATGTCCAGTGTCCATGTCCAGTGTCCATGTCCAGTGCACTGGGTGCATCAAAGTCGGTCAGAGATCAAGCAGGAGGCGGACCTATGGGTGCGAACAGGTGCGCGAGCTGAGCCGCGGTGCTTGAATCGCTGTCACCCCCGAGGCCGCCGTGCAGGGGCGGGCCAACGGGCGGTTCGGCTGGCGCAGAGGCGCGAGTTGGGGCCTTTACAGCGTGCGTGAAAATGTCGAGCTCCTCGCCGCGGAGCGGGCCGGTCGTGAACGGGACACGCCTGCCGCCCGGTAACGGCGCCCCAGGCTGCGTTGAGAGGTTGCCCACCAGCAGCGCGTCGCCGCGCGTGGGCAGGTCACCGTTCTTTCCCCATAGCGCGTGGAAGCGTGCGGGCTGCCCGCCGTTGACCAACCGCTTGTTGTAAAAGGTGTAGTGCGTGAGCCCGTGCTCGGCCCTCGAGCGCAGGGCCGCCACCTCGTCGCTCACGCTCGGGTCGCGCTGTGCGATGAAGCTCTCGAGGACAAGGTCGCGTGGAGCCGAGCTCAGCCCGCTCACGAAGTCCTGGACTCGCGCGGTCTGCACCAACGGTGCCTCCTCGCCGCCAGAGGCGGCCCGCCACTGTGCAAGCGCCCGCGCGTCCGCGTTCAGGACCGAACTCTCCCGCAGCTGGTTGGGGTCTCGAAGCGGCGCGCCGAACACCTGCGCCATGTAGTCACCGTGTCGCAACGCATCGTCAGCGGCGATGGCATGCATCTGGTTCACAACGTGCGTCTGCGCATACGCCGCCTCGATGCTGCGCTCCGTGCCGGCCCGCAGCCGCTGCATCACGCGTTCATTGTGATCTTCTACCTTGGCGCGCCACGCTGGGTTGCCCGATGCGATTCCGCCGCGTGCCCCATCGGGAACTGTGCGCGCCGAAACATTCTGACTCTGCTGGTGGTCGCTGCTGTCGTCCATGGGTCCGCGGAAAGACGGTACTCGTGGTGAAGCTCGCTCGCACTACGCGTAGCGCAAGATTTTTCTCGCCCAGGGACCCAGTAGCACCGCGGGCAATACGTGCCCTGCACAGGCGCAAGTGGATCAAAAATGGCGGACCATGGAGGCGCAGCCAATCCCGCCGGCGCTGCCGGTGCAGGTACAAGAGGTCATACGAAGCTCGGGCTGTATGATGCCGCGGGATTGATCGGGCAGAGCTCATCACCGATCGATTCGGTGAACAGCCTGCGCATGGCAGCGCAGAACAGTGTTGATGCGGCCAGCGCCGAGTTGGCTCGGTTGCAGGCCGAGAAGGCGAGTAGCGGGGAGATCAACGCGGCGCACAAGCGCCTGCGTGAAGCCAAGGACAAACTCGCCATGATCCCCGCCTCCAACCGCTGGGACCGGCAGAAGCGCGACATCGTCGAGAATGCGGCCATGGGCAAAACGTCCGACTGGGTCAACGTAACACGCGTGACTACGGAGGGTCTGCGCGACCCTGACCGCGAGCTCATCGTCGCTGCCCGCAAGGAGTTCTACAGCCTGGGTGACTACCTGTTTGGCGTTATCGTGGCGTTCTGCACGGGCGGTGCCACAGTGGCCCTGTTCATGACCTACCTCGGGGGCATCCCGCTAGCCATGTCCGGCGACGGCGCCATAAACGGCTGGGCCGTGTTCCTGCTCGCCTATGGCGTGGCCGGTGCGCTACTCTTCTTCTCCGCGCACTCGCGCATCCGGCGGTGCGACTCGCATGACAAGCGTGTGCCCGAGCGCTACCATCATTTAGACTGTGTCAGTGACATGGACTGCACCTTCGGCGAAACGCCGGTGAAGGGGTCCTGTCGCCGGTTGCGTATCGGCAACTTCTCGCGCGCCATGCGCGCGCTGACCATCTGGCCGGCGCTCATCGCCGGTGCGATTCTCGTTGCGTCGAACGTGTCGGGAAACGTCTCTGACACAGACGCGCCGGTCCTAATCAACGCGGGCGCGCTGGGCGCCGGCGCGGGCGCACTGTCGCTTATTGTCTTCTCGTAGTCGCGCGGTTTGGTGAGTTCACTCATCTTTCACATGTGCTTTGGCATTTCAAAATGCGGGACGCGCCCATGGGCGCCGTATGAGATCGTAGGAATGCTCGCGGCGCCTTCACTTAGTGCCAAATCAGCAGCAGCAGCAGCAGATGCGCGTGACAATCTTCGTCCTGCCAGCGTTTGCATTTCAATAACCTCTCTTGGAGGATCAACGTCTCCACTTTTCCTCTCCACATGTTCCGCCATCACCATCGACCGTAGCCTGTAGAGCAAAACGAAAACGTTGAAAGTGATGGTCAACGCAGCGACAACCACGACGAACTCGTGTGAGAACAACCTTTTCTCCCGGTCAAAGTTTAGGTAGGCGACCTGCGCCCCTACGTTGAAGGTGAATAGGATAAGTAAAACCACTACCTTCTTGGGATAACTCCACTCGTAGTGTTTAAGACTAGAAATCCAAAAAGCAAACAGCGACGTGATCAGCGAGATCGCGTACCAGATACCGAGACCGAATGTCGTTGCTATCTCACCGTTCGTCCCGTTCAGCTTCATGCCCTGGAAAAAGCCGCCTGAACCGCCCGTTTTGTTCACCACATCAGAGTCCTTGATAAAGTCATTGACCCCGTCCGCGCGTTCGACCTTCTTACCATCAGCCACCAGCGGGTCCATTGCCTGCGCTCGCGTACGATCTTGTGTCTCGTCCTCCACCGGTACATCGAAAAAAAAAGGATTACCCTGTGTGTGAAGCGAGACAAACAATGGGCAGTCAGGTTTTGGGGATTGACGGCGATGTGGGCGGCGACGAAATTCAGCGAGGGCACATCACGTGGGGTAAACTCGCGCTGAGCGTTCTGGCGTTCGGTGCGCTGGGCGGAACGGTTTACGGCGTGATACGCGCGATACAAGCTGCGTCTGAAAACACCACCACCGGCGAGGGTGAGCAGCCGAAGGGGGACGGTGAGCCGACTCAATCCGAGCCCGACGCAGGCGAACCCGGCGAGTCAGACGGAAAGAGCGTTGCGGGCGGTGAAGGTGCAAATACCACAGATACCACTAGCGACGGGGTCAGCGTGTTAGCACTGGTTTTTGGCATTGTCGCGGCCGTCGTTTTACTGACAGGCCTTACATACACTGGATTTGCGATGGTTAGGGGGTGGAAGCGGTACAGCAAATTCATCGCAGACCTGGAATCGAGGAAAGAGGTCATCACAATGCTCCAAAAATCGGGCGTGTCAAAGGAAGAACAGAGCAAAGTTTATGGCGCCATGGCAACCGCTCCGCCTGGTTCAAATCCAATTCTTGTCGACGTCAGCGTTTCAATGAAAGGAGGCAGACGCAAAAAGGAAGTGAAGCTGAGTGAACTGGTAAAGGAAATTATTGCCACGCAACAACAACGTGGGGGTAAGGAATACAAGACAATACAGCTGCGTGGTCCAGATGATACACCTGTGCCCTCGGGATTGTTCAATCGCACTTTGGAAATGCTTCAACGTTCAAGTAGGAATCTTCGTATGAATATTTTTAAAGCATCGTTGGAGGCTTCGAAAATGCTTTCTGTGCCGCCAGATGTTAGCGCAAGTCTCATCTTTCAGCGCAAGACGTTGTTGGAGAGACTGGGTATTGTGAAGCATGTGCCCTGGCGTGCAGTGGTGGAAGTTGGAGACGATGGAATTGAAACCCGCAAGAGAAAGCTCGAACGGGGAAGCAATTTCGAGCCCATGGTGAAAAAAAGACGCACGTCTTCTTCTGCAAAACAGAACGACGAAATGGCGTTAACGGGAAGAGTGTTGATGTTGATGGACGGCGAAACTTTGGAAATGAAAAGACCAAGAGTTCGAAAGCTTATGGAAGGTAATTCACTGGGATCTTTGGGTGAGGACGTTGATGTTTACCATACGTATTTAGAAGACTACAGACGCAGCGGTCAGCCCGATGAGGAGTTTACGAGAGACATACTCAAACCCGACGTGTTGAAGCGTGAAATCCGTAAGGTCGTCGGTGAAGATAAACTCAAGGCGCTTGCGGAAATGATTTCTCCACAATTTTCGAAAGTACGCCAAAAATTCTTGCGTGATTTGATTGCCACTGTTGTTAAGCACGTGAATGCAAACGAAATAAAACGAATTAATCAAGGTAGAAAAACGAGGTCTGTGAAAAAACTACGCAATTTTGGCGTGGAAGATGAAAAGGACCAATGGAATCTGTGGTGGTTAGATTATACGCGTCACAAGTTTTCACACGGCTTCAGTGAAGGCTACAAAGAGTTCCAAAGTGAACTGAAAAAGAATGTTAGTGAAGCGATAGAAGAAGTGAGTTTGGAAGTGTTGAAAAATGGGGCAAGTCAAGCAATTGCAGATGGGGTCGCTGAAACCGATGATGCTTCAGCACGTGTAATTGTGCAGCGCGTGTTACCGAAAACATCAAGGAGGAGTAATTGGTTTTGGGATTTTTTTAGTTAGGCCCAGCGCTCAATCAAAACACCCCGAACCGCGCAGCGAGCTCTTCGTTCTCGTCCTTCTCGAGCTCGCCAAGGCCGACCACGGCCAGCCCGTTCGCGATGAACGAGTCGCGCATGATCTGGATCGAGGTGAGTTTGCGGTCAACGGCAGCATCGTCTTTCAGGTCCACGCCCATGTCCTCGATCACGCTGTAGGAGAACTTTGCGGCGTTGGCGAAGCCCGCGTCAGGCCCGTCGCGGCCCATCGCCTCCTTTAGAAGGTCCATGAATGGGCCGTAAAGCACGATGGGAACCTTGAGCGCGCGGTACACGACAGTGTCGTCCTCCTGAAAGAAGGGGAAGGGCAGGAGGCGCCACGTGGTGATCTTCGAGTACGCTATCATAAGGTTGAGCGCGTGGAACCAGACGAAGGGCGGGTATGCCGCGTTGACGAGCAGGAAGCCGTCGCCGCCCTGGAAGTTGCGCAGGCTAGCCACGTCACAGGCCTGTGTGATCATCTTGGCCATGCGGTCATCACCCGCGCCGATGAAAGGTTCAGGGGGCTGGCTCTCTGCGACCGAGTTCTGTTCGATAGGGCTATCCACGGCGGAATCCCCTGCAGAGGACTCGGTCGCAACCTGCGCCTCGTCGGGTTTAGCAACGGACCCATCCGCGTTCTCGGTCTCAGTTTCGGTCCCGGTCTCAGCTTCAGATTCGGCGTTGGTCTCCGTAGTGGTTACCGCTGGCGCCGATGCGTTTTGGTCGACGGGGAGTAGCTCCAAGTCCTGCACGCGCGCAAAGTCGATCAGAATGAGCGGTTTGGTGGCTAGCCCGGTCTCGCGGGCCGCGGCGCCCAACGCCTCGACCTGGCACCACGTGTCCAGCTCGGGGTGCGCGCCAAAGTCGAGCAGCCTGCCGCGAAACACGGGGACCTCGACCGCATCGCCCCTCTTGTCCGGGTTCACACCCTTGGGTAGCGTGCGCGCATTGGACTCCACGCGCGGCAGTTCGGGGAGCTGCGCCGTCTTCATCACGTGGCGGGTAGAATCACCTTACCTAACCTGGTTCGTAGCAACAGACTATCCCTGTCCCCAATAGTCCTGTCGCGCTCTCTACCTCTCTTTTCAACGCGCTTCTGTCTCGGCGGCGAGCCGCTTGGCGTAACGATTGGCTGCAGAAAAAAAACTGGTGCGCTCAATGTCGAGGGGCACGTTGTGACACAGGGCGAGCAGGGGACGGCAAAAATTCTGCCAGGGAAGGCATTACGCAGCACGCATCCCACAGCACGACTCGGATCAGCCTGCCGCCCGGCGG